>JAWPHD010005761.1:0-156821 GCA_037043455.1 Cyrtodaria siliqua | reverse complement strand
GTGTTCTATATCATATTGATGTAACCAAATATTTGTCATACCTAACGTCTCCAATATCGATTTTATTTGGAATGCCCAATTTGACCCGTTATATGATATATTATTGTCTGCGTCGCTTTTTTGTAATTTATATATTTTCTTACAGATACTGTTATCTCCTAATTTCAATAATTTAATCCAATACTTTACCATATTTAGTTTTCTCTTTACATAGAGCGGAACTCTACCTAGTTCACCATATAAACCTGTAAGATTTGTCGACCTTTTTACGGATAAAATCTTCCTGCAAAATTTCGTATGTATAAGTTCGACGTCTTTTGCATCGTGTGATCCCCAAACTTCCGAACTATAATTTAATACAGACACCACTAAAGTGTCAAACAGCTTGCATTTCTCAGAAATGGGTAATTCTATTCGGTTAAAAACAGAGAAAAGATTATACAGTGCAAACGAAGCATGTTGTGCCAATCTTTTTTGCGTTCTAAACCAATTACCGTTTTTAAAAAAGTGAATCCCAAGATATTTAAAGGAATTAACTACTTCTAATGTTATATTATTTAGTATGAACTCATATGTAGTGTGACGACCTTTTTCAAAGATCATTATTTTTGTTTTTGCTGTATTTATTTTCAGACCCCATGTATGACAATATGATTGTATATCGTTCAACATAGACTGTAACGTATCGGGAGATAAAGCAAAGACTACTGCATCGTCCGCGTAAAGAAGCATGAATATTTTAAGATCATCTATCGTAAAAATGTCTTCTAAATCAGAGTTAACATTTGATACAATATCGTTTATAAACATCATAAACATCAAAGGAGAGCTCGGATCTCCTTGTTTCACTCCGATATGTGATTCCACAAAGTCTGATAAAGCAGACTTATATCGTATACATGACTTTACCACAGTGTACATAGATTTAATGGCATTTACAATTTTAAGACTTACATTTTGGGCTAGAAGCTTATGCCATAAAAGTGAGCGGACTATTCTATCGAATGCTTTTTCATAGTCTATGAAAGCACAATACAGTTTTTTTCCTAAGCTTAACACCTTTGCAATAATAGAATAAAATACAAATATACAATCTACAGTAGATTTACCCTTTTGAAATCCAAACTGGTTTTGCGATATCTTATCGTATTTGTCTGACCATATAGTTACACGATTAAGTAAAATTTGAGAATATATTTTTCCCAATACATTTATAAGTGTGATTCCCCTATAATTGTTTGCATCATCATTATTTCCATTTTTAAAGACTGGAATGATAATTCCTTCGCCCCATGTTACAGGGTATTCACCGTTATTTAACAGACGATTATACAGTTTTAATAGAAATGGTGAGATTATATCATAACATGATTGAAATATTTCGCTATTTAAATTATCCAATCCACAAGATTTATGATTCTTCTGGTGGAAAATCGCGGCTCGTAGTTCGTTTTCTGTTATCTCCGCGTCTAATTCTTGATCGAATGTACCTTCTATGTCCGGAGGCTGTTGTTCTGACTCGTTTGCGTTTCCGAACATTTTTTTAAAATGATCGAATAGATCTGTGATATTTAGATTTTTTGCGTCAGCTGATTTGTTTTTATATTTCTTTTTTAAAGATTTCCAAAATTTTCGAGGTTGTTTTTTCGCTAAAGCTTGTAATCGTTTGCCTTCACTTATTTTATATTTGTTTCTAGATTTCCGTTTCACGCGATTATAAATAGAGCGCGTTGAAATAAATACATGTTTGTTTGCGTCATTCTTTTCTTTTACAAATGCATTTCTTGCTGTTTTAAAATCGCGTTTAGCTTGATAACATTCTCCGTTAAACCAGTCTTTATTATTAAAGTCAGATTCCTCCGATTTATTTTGTTTTTTATAAGATTTACCAAATACGCTGAATGCGCTATCATACATGTAAGTTGTGAACGAATTGACTATGTCGTCGATTTGATTATTGTTTATGTTTACATCGTCGAGCATGCTTTGAATTCGCTCATTGTTATTCATGAGTACGTCTCTAAACGAGTTGATCTTGGACTCGTCCCACACGATTTTATTTTGCATCGGTTCATTTACTATGTCGGGGTCAGGTGCATTATTTCGTGCTAGTTTTGTTTTAAAACAAGTATATACTGGCGCATGATCAGAAAATTCGTTAAAATCTAATATCTTAAAGTTTGAAATACAACTACAATCTGAGAAATTAAGTAATAGATAATCTACGGTGCTCATACCACCTGTATGGGAACAAAACGTGAATTCTCCCAAATTACTATCTGAAAACAAACGCCCATTTGCAATTATCAGTCCAGTCGTTTGACATAATTGAAGTAAACGACGCCCATTCATGTCGATCACGTGATCTTTATTTACTCGTGGAGGAATGTTTTCCGTGTTTACTATCGAGTCGTCATCTTCTAAATATCGGTCAAAATCGAGAAGATCAGGTAAATTCGATGTTCTACTATTGAAGTCACCCATTGTGAAAATTTTACCTTGATTACTATATTTTTCAATACCTATTTCAAGTTGTTCGAAAAAATCAATTTCTTCATTATTTAAAACGTTGGAGTTTGTTGGTAAAATATACATGTTACATAAATATACATCATAATCAAATGCAAACAAATCATGCGATAATTTAACCCACATAATGCCACACTGATTTTTTTCAATAATTGTTATTTTTCCTTTTAATCTGTCTTTGTAATAAATCGATATTCCACCACTATATCGTCCTTTTCTAACATTTGGTGATTTATTTCCAAATATGTGATCACAAACGAATCCTTGTATCTCTAAATTTAAGATGTTATTTTTATTTAACCAAGTTTCTGAAAAAATTATGATGTCATAGTGTTTTATAAATTCAATAAAATCAGTGTCAGCTAATTTTCTGCAAAGTCCATTTACATTCCACGATATAATGTCGAGGTGCTCCTCGTGACCTCCCTAGTTATGTCCGGTTGCTGCTGCTGGCTTATATTCGTGCCCGTTCACGTACAGTTTGTCTCTGACCATTTTGACATTGTTTCCTTTGTGTTTCTCCTGTTGCATTATGGGATATAATTCCTTCCTGGCTTCTCGTACTTGTTTTGGCCATTGTATGCCTATTCCAAGATTTGCGGTTTTCAAAGGCTCTGCGCAATCGTATGATTTTTGTCGAACAATTTCACGGTCTCTATAGTAGTGGAATTTGGCAACTATAGGGCGTGGTTTTTTGGCATCCTTGCCACCTATCCTGTGCACGCGATCAGTATATAAGGGACATATTAAAACAAAATGGTATTCATCTTCTAAAGACTGGCACAATTTACATTTCCTATCATTAAACGGTGTTCTATTTGGTTTGCTCCATCGTCCAGCTTCTATCTCAAGTCTGTGTGATGAAAAGCGAAGTTTAGTTAAAGCTTGCCTAAATTTCGATATATTACACATATTTCGGTAGGGTTGAAATCTAAAATTCTCTATACAATTATAAAATAAAGCTCTGCTTGATTCTTGCAATCTATTATGCCAGTTTTGTATAAAATTATCATGAAGTCTTTGTTTGACAACGAGCAAAAATATTCCAACGTTTCCTACACTTTGTGCTAACCATACATCATGGAAACGCATATTACACAAAATATCCCGTAATAGCAAAGCCCAGTTTAATTTATTTGGTTGGCCAGTTATGTCATTGATCATCATACCATTGATGATATAGTTCTGATATTGTTACTGTTTGCTGATGATATGGTCATTTTAGGTAAATCTCCTGTGGATTTACAAAATAACTTAAATCTTCTATACTCCTATTGTAATAATTGGGGTCTTGAAGTAAATACCACTAAAACCAAGATAATAGTGTTTAGAAAAAAAGAGGAGGGCTACTTCAAAATGAATGTTGGACCTATAACGGTCAAAATATCGAAGTTGTACATGATTTTAACTATTTAGGCACAATTTTTAATTATACGGGCAATTTTTCATTAAATCAAAAACATTTAATTGGTAAGTCACTAAAATTGCTCTACACTTTATTAGCGAATTGTAAAAAGATTAAGTTAAAGCCAAAAACACTATGCCAATTATTTGATTCATTTGTAGGGTCTGCACTAGAATATGCCGCTGAAATATGGGGATTCTCTAAATCAAAAGTAATAGAAAGAATACAACTAAAGTTCTGTAAACGGTTGCTTAACGTTAGATTAAATACATGCACAGTATGTGTATATGGTGAACTTGGGCGTTACCCTCTTTATATTATTAACATGCACACTAGCGTTCGTTTAGTGCAGTGTGGCGGCTGTAAAAAAGTCTCCCCGTGCTACGAATCAGTAGTGTTATTTTTTACTGGTCCTTTGGGACCAACGAGCCCAATATAGGTATCTTTAAATTAGAATACCGCTTAAGCCGGTGCTAGGGGGCGTGAGAAGTGTTGCTTCCCTCATTACTTCTCATGAACAGACTCAATAAAACCGAGTCTGCTGCTTTATTCTCTGAATTGTGTTTGTTGCTCTCAAAGGATCACCTTTATCAGTATTTATTGGTGTAAAGTAATAAATACTAATAACATTCTGATGAAAAAGCTCTATGAACAAGGTGTATATGATTGTGAAAGAGGTTGTAAAAATTGGGTTTCGATTGTAAAAAAGTTATTATCTGATTATGGTTTTGCCTATTAATTTAAAAATCAGGATATGCTGAATGTAAAAACATTTCCATGTGGTTTTAAACAACGAATAATTGACTGTTTTAAGCAAGAGTGGTATGGGTCAATTGACAGCAGTGCTGTTCTTGAAAACTATAAATATATTAAATCTGATTTTTCATATGAACACTATCTAAATGTTTTACCTAGCAATTTGAGATTCTTTGTTTCTAGAATAAGATTATCTGCACATTCTCTTAACATACAAACTGGACGGTATGCAAGAAGTCGCATACCGAGAAATGAAAGATATTCTTTATGTTGTAACTCACAAGATCTGGAAGACGAATACCATTTTATATGAGTGTGTCAATGTGACAATGAACTAAGAAAAAAATATAGTAAAAGATATTACCACCAGAGGCCATTTACGTTCAAATATATAGAATTGATGAAAACTTCAAACAATGATATATTACTAAATTTAGCGAGGTATATAAAATGTGCTTTAAATGTTAGACTTTCTATTTTGAATGCTTAGTATACATATTATATTGTTCATCCTCTAACTATGATGATGTAAACTATACTGACAGTTGATTTATATACTCTGTTTACGTGACTTTGTTATATTCGTATATTGTATATATGTTTTGAATGACGATGCACTTTGTACAAGTCTAAATAAAATATCTGTTCTGTTCTGTTCATATCATAAACTATTTTAACATACTTATTTTCACTACTATGTAATATTTTGAGTCAGTACTTTATTATAATAAAATGCCGTTGACATGAAAAGGATTTTCTACCCAACTCCCCATATATAAAATCATTTTGCGTTGTCTTCTTTACACTTAATATATTCTTACAGAATTTAAGATGCACTCTTTCTATTGCATTAGCTTTTGTAAAACACCAAACTGCAGTCCCATAGTTCAAAATTGGCGTGATTAATTTATCAAATAAATCTAATCTGTGTTCAATAGATAACTCAGTAAATTTATATAGGCATTTGTTCATTTTAAATATAGCCTTTAAAGCCTGTTCTGCAAGTGTTGCCTGTGCATCAGTGAATGATCCACCCGTTGTAAAGACTATGCCTAAATAGTTGAACCTATTAACAATATCTAATGCATTATCATTTAAATGAAAAGTTGAATTTCTTGGTAATGAGCTTACCTTTTTAAACACCAAAACCTTAGTTTTTGATGTATTTACAACAAGTTTCCACTTATTACAATATCACGATAGCAAATTTAAACTAGTTTGTAATTCTATACTACTGTTTGCAAATACAACAATATCATCAGCATATAATACGAGAAATACTTTATAAACATATTAACTTTAATTCCTTCAATACCATGTTTTATAAATTCATCTTCAATATCGTTTAGAAACATAGAAAAAGAAAAGGTGATAAACATTCCCCTTTTCTTACTCCAAGCATACATGTGTACTCCTCACTGAGTTCATAACAATATTTCACTCTTGATTTTACAGAAGTATACATAGATTTAATAACATTAAATATTTTACCACGCACACCTAACTTTATCAGCTTGAACCATAAGTTGTCACGAACAACATAATCAAAAGCTTTCGTGAAGTCAACAAAGACACAATACAATTGTTTACTCCTATTAATAAAATTAGTTATAAGCCCTTGTAACACAAAAATGTTATCTATTGTTCCCATGTTAGCTCTAAAACCGCCTTGTGCCTCAATATAAACACTATAATTTTCTGCCCAATCAGTAAGCCTATTATTTAAAACCCGTGTAAATAATTTCCCCAGTGTACTTAATAGAGTTATGCCTCGATAGTTTCCAACGTCATTCATATTTCCCTTTTTATGGAGGGGGATAACATAACCCTCTGACCAGCTTTCTGGAAAATAACCAATTTCAAAAACTTTATTAAACAATTTAATTATAACTTAACATAATTTTATTCAGCATTAAACCACAATACAATAGTTTATAGCCTACATATACATCTGAAAATACAAAAGTCTGTCTCTCCCTTTCATGGTGACTTATATCCGTCAGCAATATATAATACGTTTTACCTGGAGGAAAGCAAATATGTATGTTTTATATTAACAACACTTCTTTTTATATATTTGCAAATACAACATATCGTCATAAATTCAAGTTCATTAAATAGCATTAGCCATAGATGTACATATCACTCACACTCAACTATATCAAGTTCACCCACTTTCGTGATACATGCATATGTACATTAATTATTTTGAATGCGTTTTTTAAAGGCATAATATAAATATTTACTTAATTGTTCCAAATTATTTTTAGATTGCTTTGACATAAGAGAGTCTAATTTATTAAGTGTTGGCCATCTTCAGAAATATCTAGGCAGAAATCTTGTTCTTAATTCAGAGTAAAACGGGCACACAAGAAGAAAATGGTACTCATTCTCAATAACTCGCATATTGCAAACCCTTTCATTGCGTTCAATATTATTATGTCTACCTGTTTCGATAGCAAGTGCATGTGCAGATATTCTAAATTTCGGAATTTAGGAGTAGTAATTGTACTTAAATACTGTTCATAGTTAAAATTAAATTTAAATCTACTATATGTCAATAGTCTGTTAGAATTATTGATAGATCCAAACCAAGATTGCTTGTATTGATCTAAAATGCTGAGTTTAATTTGATCGTAAGGGATATCGATCGTTAGTTGACTATGCCAAATATCCGAAAACCCAAGATTTTCTAATTCTCTCTTAATGTGCCAGGCCCAGTTCATGCGATTAAACCTGTGATTATTATTGTGTTCGCATTCTTGTTTTATCATGAAGTAAGTTTTATAAATCAAGGAATCGCGTTTGGTAAGCACTTTAACCCAGTATTTAAGCATTCTCAGTTTTCTGTATATTTTTAAAGGGTAGCGACCTAGCTCACCGTATAAACCTTCTAAATTTGTCGATTTTCTGACACATAAGATGTTTCTGCAAAATTTATTATGAACAATTTCTACGTTAGGAGCTTCATGGAAACCCCACACTTCACATGCATAATTTAAAATAGACCCAACAAGAGAGTCAAATAATTTACACTTCTCATTGATTGGGATTGTTATTTGATTAAATACATAATATAATTTATGTAATGAGTATGACGCATGCTGAGCTAAATTCTGTTGGGTTCTTACCCAGTTACCGTTTTTGAAGAATTCCACTCCTAAATATTTAAATGATGAAACTATTTCTAACTGAATTCCATTCAAAACAAATGCAGGATTTGAGGGTCTGCCTTTTTCGAAGATCATTATTTTTGTCTTACTTGTGTTAATTTTAAGTCCCCAAACATTGCAATAATTTTGCAGGTCATTTAACATACTCTGTAAAGATTCTACCGATTGAGAAAAGATCACTGAATCGTCTGCGTATAATAAAATGAATACCTTTAGTTCGTCTATACTAAATATATCACTGATATCTGTGTTGTTACTAGTAGATAGATCATTAATGAAAAACATGAACATTATCGGAGACAATGGGTCCCCTTGTTTTAAACCGTTATTTGAAACGAAAAGTTCAGATATAGTATTTTTTATATTTTATAGAACATTTGACCGAAGAATATATTGACTGAAGTGTTTTCAACATTCTCGGGCTTACATTTTCTTGAGTAAGTTTATGCCACAATAAATACCTATCGACGGTGTCAAAAGCTTTTTCGAAGTCTATAAAAGCACAATAAAGCTTTTTCCCTTTTGTACTGAAAACCTTAACAATTATTGGATAAAAAATAAAAATATTATCTACTGTAGATTTAGCTTTTTGAAATCCAAATTGGTTATCGTCAATTTTATCATGCAATTCTGACCACTTTTTTATGCGGTTTAATAAAACATGTGAACATATTTTTGGCAGCATATTTATAAGTGTTATTCCTCTATAATTGTTTGTAGAGTCACCCTTATTTTTGAATAGAGGTATAATCATTCCTTCACCCCATGATTTCGGGTACTCTCCATTTAAAAATATTTTGTTAAAAAGCTTAACAATAAATGGTAAAATAATAGTTTTTGACAATTTAAAAACTTCAGCTAAAAGAGTGTCAATTCCAGCTGATTTTTTATTTTTCAAAGACATATCTATTACTAAACTTATTTCATCGTACGTTATTTCCCCGTCTAGGTCTGGGTCTATAAAGTCGGATTGATTATCGTTCGTGTTATTAACGAAGTCCGGTAAGTTATTTCCAACTTGCAAGATGGCTTTAAAATGAGTATAAAAATGTTGAACTGATAAAATGTCTGACGTTTTCTCTTTCGTCTTTAAGTGTTTATTTATATTCTTCCAAAATTCTCGAGGTTTAGTTTTGGCTATTTCACATAATCGTTTGCCTTCATTTTGTTTAAATTTTGCACGCACCTTACATTTAGTACGATTAAACAGTGTTCTAGCTTTAGTAAACAATCGTCTATTTTCGTCGGTTTTATTTTTCATAAAGGTGTTTCTAGCCCTTTGGAAATCTTTTCTCTTATTTTTGCAGCTTTCGTTAAACCAGTTTTTCGAGTGCCTTGTTTTTTTATAAGGCGTGCTCTTATAACGATATTTTGGCCCATTACTGTATCTACGTTTTCTTGCATAAATTGTGTAAATAATTGAACTGATGTGTCTACATTTTCCTGGTCAATATTGCCGGTAAAGTTACGAATTTGCTCTTGTTTCGATAAAATACTTTCATGCAGAATTTGAGTTTTAGTTTCATCCCATATAACTGTATGAACTATTTCTGGCTCTTTTCTAATAATTCGTTCATTTTTCTTTATATTAAATGTCAGGGAGTACGTTATAGGGAGGAGAAACGGGTTCATAAATGCTCTAGTTTATCGATTTATGTTGTCGCGCTAGAACGCCGCCATTTACTATTTTATCGATACAGGTAAATCGATCGTAAGCGCGTTACATTTGAAAAGTGAAAATTTCAGCCAACATCTCAAATTAGGCAGTTTTTACAGCCCCTTTTTACGGCTTTCTGTTATAATCAACATCACGAAATTACATTCTTGACAAAGATAAATATGTCTACTATTCACTTTTTGTTATTATTAATGCCTAATATAACCCATACTTCGTATCTCGTTTGCAATAGCTCCACACCATTTTTAATTCTATAAAATTAAAAATTTAGCTGATATCTCAAAAGGCACATTTTCATCACCTCTTTTTAGGCTTTGTCTTATAATCACCACCATGAAATTACCTTCTTCGTTTTTAATATTTTATTTCTCTCAATGCATAATATATTACAAAATGTTACAAGCATATATGAACTTTAACGTACAGTTGTATAGCAATGTGTTACATTGATGCAACATCGTATAATACATGTATGCCCTAAAAGAAACTTTTAGAAGAATTTAGAATTAGCAGACATAGAAAGATTTGACAGATAGTAGGAACAGGAGTATTGGAGTGTTAGAGTCAATGATGTCGTTGTATTGTTGTATACAGTTTTAATTATATACGTTGATTATTTTATTGTATATCTCGGTCACCATCTAGTTTCCCTTATGCGTTAAACTTTTCCCATTTCTTGTTGTGTTGTTCAATTTTATCTTTAAATGCTGCAATGTTCTGTTCTATGTCCTTTCTTTTTTTTAAATATTGTATAAAACAATTAAACTCCGGGATGGCTTTCCTGCATTTGTTTATAAAAATAAAATATTTTGCTATAAGTATAATAAAGTTGACAATACTGCTATTATTTGTGTTTTTACTTATACAAAATGATATTGTTTTTAGATCAAAATTTACATCCAAACTTTTACCATGGAGAAATATTTGTAAACTCGTCCAAAATTGTTGAATAATTGGACATTCCCAAAATAAGTGTATGAGAGATTCTACATGCATTTCACAAAAATCACATAAACTAGAATTATGAAATTACCTTCTTGACAAAGATAAATATGTTTACTATTCACTTTTGTTATTATTAATGCCTAAATAACCCGTAGTCTCGTATCTCGTTTGCAAAAGCTATACACTGTCACCATTTTTTGTTTGGCGCAATCTTTGTTAGACGGAACCTTCTAGTAAAATGTGCTTTTAAACATGCAAACAAATACACGCTCTGTATCAGAGGACACAATGTGAATAAATAATACTTATGTTTACATTTAGCACCTTTATTGAGTTTGTAAGTGTAATAATTTATAAGAATTTGCTGTTTTTCACACACTCGCGAAACAACCGGAAGAAGTCATTTTCACGGAGTAGTGAAACACATGCGCGACAACATAAATCGGCAAAACGAGCCCGTTTCTCCTCCCTATAACGTACTCCCTGTAAATGTTAACAGCAACGGCGCGTGGTCAGAAAATTCTGAGAATGGTAAAACTTTAAAGTCTTCAATATATTTAAAATCTTCGTAGTCCATTAGAATATAATCTAGAACGCTTCGGCCACGTGATGAGCATTATGTGTAGTCACCGCCCTCGATTCCGCCCATTGGCAATACAAAGGCCCGATAATTGGCAGAAGGACAAAAGCTTTCGACCATGTGCGTCAGTCACGTGATCGTTACTATTGCGCGAAGGAATGTCAATAAACATTGCATCATCGCTGTCGTCTAAGTATCTGTCAAAATGTAAAATGTCATCATTGTCAGTGCCCGTGCGACTGTTAAAGTCGCCAGAGACGAATACTTTACCTAGATTTTTATATTTTAAAATGTAGTTCTCCAACAAATCTTAAGTGAACAATTTCCTCTCCATTATCAGTAATACTACCTAACACTTTCGATTTGGGGCCTGGTAGATAAACATGACCAAAATATACATCTTCATTGAAGTGAAATAGATCATTTTTAATTCGCAACCAAATGAAACCATAGGAAGATTTTTTTCTACCACTTTGATATTATTTTTTAAGCAGTTTTTAACACAAACAGAAATACCCCCACTATATCGGCCTCGTTTTGCTGCCTTGGCTTTATTTCCATATATATCTACTGCACCATATCCAGCTATATCTAAATTGGCAGATTCGTTTTCTTTATCCATGTTTCACAAAGGAAAACAATATCATATTGAGAAACCAGGTCTAAAAAATCAGTATCTCCTAATTTACGTTTTAAACCATAGACATTCCAGGATATTACTTTAAGATTTTCCTCCCTTTGACTTCCCTAATTATGCTTATATTCCTGACCATTAATGAATAACTTTTCACGCACCATTCGCACATTGTTACCTTTCTATTCCTCACGTTCATAATAGGATATAAAGTTTTACGTTTGTCTATAATTTCTCTTGGCCATTGAGGTTTCACTGTACAGTTATTAGTTTTCAATTCAGTTTCCATCAATCCTCCGTGGTGCCACTGAGTTCCGTCGGTGTGTTCTTGGGCAAGACACTTTACCTTAGCCTCGTCCGTCGGATGGGGACGTAAACCGGGCGGTCCCGTGTATCGGTCTATCCTCCGAGCACGTTAAAGAACCATAGGAATCTATTCGATAATAAGAGTAGGGCAGGTTCCCGGATTCCTATGTATCCTTCCCCTCTCTCTGGGGCGGCTCTAAGTAACCTATACTGTGTTGATGAGCCGTTAAACAACATTCAATTCAATTCAATTCAGTTTGTATGTCCATGCTCTTCTTTCGTATGTTTTCCCTGTCAGAATATTGGTGGAACTTCACTACGATGGGTCTTGTCTTGTTGACCTTTCTCTGTCCCAGTCTGTGTGCCCTGTCGATTTTGATATTTCCTACCGTTTCCGTGTCCATATGTAATTGACTGCAGCAGAAGGTTTTAACAATGTCTGAGCAATCGTTTGGTTCCATGTCGCCTTACGCTACCCCGAAAAACAGTAGATTCTCTCTCATCGATCTACTTTCTATTTCTAGCAATTTCGAGTCAACTTTTTCTTTCTCTTGTTTAAGCATCGATGTGTTTTCTTCCATTTTTTTGCACAAGTCTTCCATATTTTTGATGTCAGATTTTGCTTTTTTCAGTTCTTGTTTTTGGTTTTCCGTCACTTCACTGATGAACGAACACGAGTTTTCGACTTCCATAATTTTTTTATCCATATTTGTCATTTTTGTTTTAAGTTGTGAGAGTTGAAACAATTATGTATGGTGCTAAAATATGTTTACCGTGCATGTACAACTCATTTATATACATATCCTGCATTGTATACGGAGAAACTGGCGTTATGCCAATTTCAATTGATATTTTATCACGTGTTACCTCATTCTGGGCAAAGTTAGTTGTCAAAAATGAGAAAAAATTGTCTTTTAGTATATATTCTATCATGCACAAACAATTCAATGAAATACGTATTGATATTGCTAAAAAGCGTTTTTGTTGGCTTAATGGTATCAGAACTATTCTTATTAAATGTGGCTTTAATGGTATTTGGACAAGTCATGTTTTCCCAAATCAAAAATGGCTATCTCTTGCTGTATGTCAAAAGCTGAAAGACTTGTTCCTTAATGAATGGTATAACACCATACAAACATCAAGCGGATATACAACATATAGGCTTTTAAAAGATACATTTAACTTTGAAAATTATTTAATAAGTACTCCAAGTAGACTTCTAAAATTTATAATTAAATTTAGAACGAGAAGTCATAAATTGCCTATAGAAACAGGAAGATGGAACACTGTAGACAGAGAGAACAGAACATGTACACTCTGTAATCGTGATATAGGAGATGAATATCATTATCTTCTTGTTTGTAACGAATTTTCAGAATCGCGATCACTACTTTTAAAATCAAAGTATTATTCCCGACCAAACATCATTAAATTCAAAAATCTAATGAACACAACAAATAAAACAGAATTTAGGAAACTTTGTGAGTTCGTAAAAACGATTGTAATTTTTTTTCAATAATAACTTTGTATCATATAACAGTTTACCATAACCCTATGTATCATACGTGAGTGCAGAGGACCCTAGACAATACCTTTTCCCAGGTTTTCGTTTTCGTACTATATATGTCAAGGTATTGACAAGCGGGGGTACCTCTAAATAAGATTCTTACAAATGTTGTATTTGTTATAAAATGTACTATAATATCGTGCATGTTAACATTTGTTTTTTATATAATTACCAAAACTATATACAAAACAATGACGATTAGCGAAGATGAAAAAATCTTACCTGTAAACAGTTATTCCAATACTACTTAATCCCTGGAAAACTAACACCTTATATACATAGATATAGACAGGCGCACGGAAGTCACGTGCAAGTAGTGATGTGCTGACTGCTCGCACAATGCAGATGAATATATCACGTGTTATTTAGTAGTATTTAAGTCGAACTTGTACAATGAAATAGTTAAAGGGATGTAAGCACATTCTAAAAATCTAAAATATATGTTGTATACATGCACGTTTAATTTTTTCCCTGAAAATAATTGTCTAAGCACAGAGTGTTTTGCTCTTCAATATTCTATTGTTTTTTTGTTTTTTATATTATACTTAACCAATATTTACAGATTGAAAATGTATATTGTATCCGCTATTACAAATATGTTGAGGAATTAACGTTTAAAGTAACTCTCCCGACAATATACAATTAATATACGCTATTTAATAATACACATTGTACCATTTTTACATACATGCATGTTTGAGCCTTATGATATGTATACTATATTCATGACCTCATGATGTCATTACTGTAATGAACTGAGTGAATAAAAGATTTGATTTGATTTGATTTTGGTCCTCCTGAGCGATTAACTTTGAGCTGGTGTAAACCTTCAAACATTTCCTGCTCAGAAATATCAACATTCAGTTCATTAAACATAATATTTAATTCATTGTTTTCATACCTATCAACAATGTGTAAAATATCTTCGTCCGGTGTAAAAAATGGACTATCTGGATTGTTAACAGACTTGAAATATTTTTCAAAAGTACTAATTTGAATATTTGACTGTTTTATTCCTGCGCATTTTTTCAACATATTCCAATACAACTTAGCATTTTTTTGTTTGGCCTGGACTAATTTTAATGTTTCATTCCTATCATACTCAAATCTACATCTACGAATAAGTGATTTATATTCAGATCTAGCCTTGACTAAATTAATTCGATTGACGTCATTATTTTCCAATCTGTATTTATTTAAAAAGAATAAGAAACTGATTCTACTTTCAAAACACTCATAAGTATGCCAGGCATTTTCTGAAGTAGCCGGGTTTGGAGAATAATCAGAATTACCAGGTATCCGTTTCTTAAATAATGGAGCTACGACACCATCAATGATCTGTGAAAAACGTTCAATACAACTATTCATCTCGATGTTATTCGAACACGCATTTAAAGTTTCATTAAACGTATACAATTGCTGTGTTATGTCAGTTGTTGACAGTTTTTCAACGTACTCAGATTTTAACTCATTATTCCACGTGTATTTATGTTTTACTCTAACGTAATCGTTGTCTACAAATTCGTTTGTACAAACTGGTCTTTCAAATTCAAAACAAAAGGAAATTAAACAACGGTCAGTTAAAATATTCGGCTGTGAAATATCAAACTCCGTTACAAATGGAAACAAATTGTGTGTACATACAACATAATCAACTACACTACAACCCCGAATCCCAACAAAAGTATAATTACCAATACCGCTATCATTCATAATACGTAAGCCAGTTTGTTTACATTAATCTAAAAGATAATGACCATTATTGTTAACCCTACCTTTATATATACATATTATATTGTTCATCCTCTAACTATGATGATGTAAACTATACTGACAGTTGATTTATATACTCTGTTTACGTGACTTTGTTATATTCGTATATTGTATATATGTTTTGAATGACGATGCACTTTGTACAAGTCTAAATAAAATATCTGTTCTGTTCTGTTCATATCATAAACTATTTTAACATACTTATTTTCACTACTATGTAATATTTTGAGTCAGTACTTTATTATAATAAAATGCCGTTGACATGAAAAGGATTTTCTACCCAACTCCCCATATATAAAATCATTTTGCGTTGTCTTCTTTACACTTAATATATTCTTACAGAATTTAAGATGCACTCTTTCTATTGCATTAGCTTTTGTAAAACACCAAACTGCAGTCCCATAGTTCAAAATTGGCGTGATTAATTTATCAAATAAATCTAATCTGTGTTCAATAGATAACTCAGTAAATTTATATAGGCATTTGTTCATTTTAAATATAGCCTTTAAAGCCTGTTCTGCAAGTGTTGCCTGTGCATCAGTGAATGATCCACCCGTTGTAAAGACTATGCCTAAATAGTTGAACCTATTAACAATATCTAATGCATTATCATTTAAATGAAAAGTTGAATTTCTTGGTAATGAGCTTACCTTTTTAAACACCAAAACCTTAGTTTTTGATGTATTTACAACAAGTTTCCACTTATTACAATATCACGATAGCAAATTTAAACTAGTTTGTAATTCTATACTACTGTTTGCAAATACAACAATATCATCAGCATATAATACGAGAAATACTTTATAAACATATTAACTTTAATTCCTTCAATACCATGTTTTATAAATTCATCTTCAATATCGTTTAGAAACATAGAAAAAGAAAAGGTGATAAACATTCCCCTTTTCTTACTCCAAGCATACATGTGTACTCCTCACTGAGTTCATAACAATATTTCACTCTTGATTTTACAGAAGTATACATAGATTTAATAACATTAAATATTTTACCACGCACACCTAACTTTATCAGCTTGAACCATAAGTTGTCACGAACAACATAATCAAAAGCTTTCGTGAAGTCAACAAAGACACAATACAATTGTTTACTCCTATTAATAAAATTAGTTATAAGCCCTTGTAACACAAAAATGTTATCTATTGTCCCCATGTTAGCTCTAAAACCGCCTTGTGCCTCAATATAAACACTATAATTTTCTGCCCAATCAGTAAGCCTATTATTTAAAACCCGTGTAAATAATTTCCCCAGTGTACTTAATAGAGTTATGCCTCGATAGTTTTCAACGTCATTTATATTTCCCTTTTTATGGAGGGGGATAACATAACCATCTGACCAGCTTTCTGGAAAATAACCAATTTCAAAAACGTTATTAAACAATTTAATTATGTATGGTGCTAAAATATGTTTACCGTGCATGAACAACTCATTTATATACATATCCGGTCCTCCTGAACGATTAGCTTTGATTGATTGATTGAATTGGGGTTTTAAGGCGCACCAACACATTACAGGTTATATGGCGCCTAACAGGCAAGAACATGCCAGGCTCATCTTCCATGTACATCGAGATAAAATATGGAAAATGGGCCTAGAACCTTCTCACCCTGAGCTGCAGAGTTGCTGCAAATTCTATCGTAAAAACTCCAATTACGCTGGAGCCACGTTTATTGTTTTTCTGCCACTGCTCTTAGTGATGTGAGCGAGATGGCACCTGAAACAATGCAGGGGTCATGATGAAGACCTTTAATGAGCATGAACAAAAAATGACAAAATGAATATGAATGTGTGTGGGGGGCGGGGTCCTACCCCTCTGCATGTGACGGTGTGTTTGCAGTGGTTGTATTCTACTCCGGCAACCACACGGGGGATTAGCTTTGAGCTGGTGTAAACCTTTAAACATTTCCTGCTCAGAAATATCAACATTCAGTTCATTAAACATAATATTTAATTCATTGTTTTCATACCTATCAACAAAGTGTAAAATATCTTCGTCCGGTGTAAAAAATGGATCCTACCCCTCTGCATGTGACGGTGTGTTTGCTGTGGTTGTATTCTACTCCGGCAACCACACGGGGGATTAGCTTTGAGCTGGTGTAAACCTTTAAACATTTCCTGCTCAGAAATATCAACATTCAGTTCATTAAACATAATATTTAATTCATTGTTTTCATACCTATCAACAAAGTGTAAAATATCTTCGTCCGGTGTAAAAAATGGACTATCTGGATTGTTAACAGCCTTGAAATATTTTTCAAAAGTACTAATTTGAATAATTGACTGTTTTATTCCTGCGCATTTTTTCAACATATTCCAATACAACTTAGCATTTTTTTGTTTGGCCTGGACTAATTTTAATGTTTCATTCCTATCATATTCAAATCTACATCTACGAATAAGTGATTTATATTCAGATCTAGCCTTGACTAAATTAATTCGATTGACGTCATTATTTTCCAATCTGTATTTATTTAAAAAGAATAAGAAACTGGTTCTACTTTCAAAACACTCATTAGTATACCAGGCATTTTCTGAAGTAGCCGGGTTTGGAGAATAATCAGAATTACCAGGTATCCGTTTCTTAAATAATGGAGCTACGACACCATCGATGATCTGTGAAAAACGTTCAATACAACTATTCATCTCGATGTTATTCGAACACGCATTTAAAGTTTCATTAAACGTATACAATTGCTGTGTTATGTCAGTTGTTGACAGTTTTTCAACGTACTCAGATTTTAACTCATTATTCCACGTGTATTTATGTTTTACTCTAACGTAATCGTTATCTACAAATTCGTTTGTACAAACTGGTTTTTCAAATTCAAAACAAAAGGAAATTAAACAACGGTCAGTTAAAATATTCGGCTGTGAAATATCAAACTCCGTTACAAATGGAAACAAATTGTGTGTACATACAACATAATCAACTACACTACAACCCCGATTCCCAACAAAAGTATGATTACCAATACCGCTATCTTTCCCAACACGTCCATTCATAATGTATACAAGGAAAGATATTACGAATTATTAAAGACATGTACGAAAAGGTGAAATCATGCGTGAAGAGTTGTGGTACTTATTCAGACTATTTCGAATGTGCGGTTGGATTACGTCAAGGGGAGGTAATATCTCCTTTGTTATTTTCGTTATTTATTGAAGATCTTGAGCTGCATCTACAAAATGTGTGAATTCAGGCTTACAGATTGATGATATAGTTCTGATATTGTTACTGTTTGCTGATGATATGGCCATTTTAGGTAAATCTCCAGTGGAATTACAAAATAACTTAAATCTTCTATACACATATTGTAATAATTGGGGTCTTGAAGTAAATACCACTAAAACCAAGATAATGGTGTTAAGAAAAAGAGGAGGGCTACTTCAAAATGAACGTTGGACCTATAACGGTCAAAATATCGAAGTTGTAAATGATTTTAACTATTTAGGCACAGTTTTTAATTATACGGGCAATTTTTCATTAAATCAAGAACATTTAATTGGTAAGTCACTAAAATTGCTCTACACTTTATTAGCGAATTGTAAAAAGATTAAGTTAAAGCCAAAAACACTATGCCAATTATTTGATTCATGTGTAGGTTCTGCACTAGGATATGCCGCTGAAATATGGGTATTCTCTAAATCAAAAGTAATAGAAAGAATACACCTTAAGTTCTGTAAACGGTTGCTTAACGTTAGGTTAAATACATGCACAGTAGGTGTATATGGTGAACTTGGGCGTTACCCTCTTTATATTACGAGATATATAAGAATTATTAAGTATTGGTGTAAAGTAATAAATACTAATAACATTCTGATGAAAAAATTCTATGAAAAAGGTGTATATGACTGTGAAAGAGGTTGTAAAAATCGGGTTTCGAATGTAAAAAAGTTATTATCTGATTATGGTTTTGCCTATTTATTTAACAATCAAGATATGCTGAATGTTAAAACATTTCCATGTGTTTTTAAACAACGGATAATTGACTGTTTTAAGCAAGAGTGGTATGGGTCAATTGATAGCTGTGCTGTTCTTGAAAACTATAAATATTTTAAATCTGATTTTTCATATGAACACTATCTAAATGTTTTACCTAGCAATTTGAGATTCTTTGTTTCTAGAATAAGATTATCTGCACATTCTCTTAACATACAAACTGGACGGTATGCAAGAAATCGCATACTGAGAAATAAAAGATATTGTTTATGTTGTAACTCACAAGATCTGGAAGACGAATACCATTTTATATGGGTGTGTCAATGTTACAATGAACTAAGAAAAAAATTATTAAAAGATATTACCACCTAAGGCCATCTATGTTCAAATATATAGAATTGATGAAAACTATAAACAATGATATATTACTAAATTTAGCGAGGTATATAAAATGTGCTTTAAATGTTAGACTTTCTATTTTGAATGTTTAGTATAAATATAATATTGTTCATCCTCTAACTATGATGATGTAAACTATACTGACAGTTGATTTATATACTCTGTTTACGTGACTTTGTTATATTCGTATATTGTATATATGTTCTGAATGACGATGTACTTTGTACAAGTCTAAATAAAATATCTGTTCTGTTCTGTTCTGTTCATAATACGTAAGCCAGTTTGTTTACACCAATCTAAAAGATAATGACCATTATTGTTAACCCTACCTTTATCTCGAGAATAACGTTTTATTTCATGATCATTACAGTAATCATCAGGTAAAAATTGCATAATACCGTAATCGTCTGCAACATAATCCGCACATTCGACCGTTCTACAGTTCATGTCCCCACACAAGACACAATTTAAACCAGTTTCATTATTTGAATTAGTACATGCAATAAAATCAATCAACCTGTCAAATATATTTGTATCAATCATAGACTGTCTGCTACTATCATCTGGAACAACGTAACACAAACAATTAAATAAGTCATTCTGTAATGCAAAATGTTTACCATCAATCTTAATACATACAATATCATCATTACTCTGAAAAATAAGCGTTTCATCTGTAACATATTCATTTCTAAATGAACGAGAAACAAAAAAAAAGCGCTGCCGCAATTATCAAGCAGTTCATTTTTTCAAAATAGATAATGTTTGTGAGGATAACAATACAGTACATTTAAATGATTTAAATGAGCAAAATTAAATCTTTTTAACTTTTCTATAGAACAACTGGTAAAACCTCGACTGCATTGTGTGAACAATTAAGAATGGTGTGATTAATGTATTCTATTGGCATAACAATCAGTTGAGTAATTAACAAACACGCATGCAACAATAAAAAAAATAATAACACTTGCAAACGTGGTAATGATAATTCGAACAACACATTATTAGTGTTTGTTTGTTTTCTTCTCGGTTTTAAGGTCGGCTGATTTAGTATTTTAATCAGTTAAAATTGTTGACAAAATCGAAATGCAATGATTGTAAAATGCTCTCATTTCCAAGTTAGTTGCTGCAAAACGTAATTGTATGTACCCTTTTCACGATTTGCGTGGGTTTTCCGTGTTTTTAGCAAATTTTAATTGTTTTTTTTTTATTGTTTTGTTGACCGATGTTCGTGCTTGAAAACTACCTAAATACATGTTATTACTTGCAATCATCAACAGGTGCTGTACTGTATAAGTGGGAAAAAAATAAAAGAGAATTTTTTTTTACCCTTCCATAAAATATACACGCTGATCCTAGAATTTTTTTTTTTTTAAAAATGACCAAGTTAACATTTTTTTGTTGTTAAAATCAAAGTCATAAACCACTTAAAAACTACCCTAAACACAATTTCAATATGTGTGTTATTACTTGCAATTATCAGCAGGTACTTTGCAAGTAAGAAAAAAAAGTTTACCGTTCCATAAAATATAATAAATAGATAGTTTATTTCAAAATCCAATAGGCACTAAGGCCCTTGTGGTACAAATACAGACATGAAAATAACATGACAGACAATGTAACAAAATAGTACAAATGCATAGTATACTTAGCAATTTTACACAATTACGTGTATGTGTATCTAGTGGAGAAGATGAATCAAAGAAATGAACTTTTGCATATTTGGACGCATGAAATAATACGTTTTCTTATGTCTGTATATAAAGGACATATTAAAACAAAATGGTATTCATCAGGTCTTCTAAAGACTGGCACAATTTACATTTCCTATCATTAACCAAAATATACATGTTGATCCAAGAGAAGTTTTTTTATTACACTTTCCCTTAGCCTCGTCCGTCGTATGGGGACGTAAACCGGGCGGTCCCGTGTATCGGTCTATCCTCCGAGCACGTTAAAGAACCATAGGAATCTATTCGATAATAAGAGTAGGGCACGGTTCCCGGATTCCTATGTATCCTTCCCCTCTCTCTGGGGCGGCTCTAAATAACCTATACTGTGTTGATGAGCCGTTAAACAACATTCAGGTTTATTTTAAAAATGGCAAAGTAAAAATATTTTTTTGCCTAAAATCAAAATCATAACCCACTTAAAAGCTACCCAAAACACAATTTCAATATGTATGTTGTACGGTTTAATTGAGAAAAAAAAGTTTACCCTTCCATAAAATATGTATGCTAATCCAGTAGAAAAAAAACACGTTCAAAATGGCCAAGTAATAAAAAAATGTTTTTGGTTGAAATCAAAGTCATAACCCACTTAAAAACTACACCAAACACAAAGTGCATATGTTTTGTATGATAAACCAAAGACCTAATAACAATTATTAATATGTCTGTGGATAAACAAAGATCGACGCATGTATAAAAAGCGTATAAAACAAACGTCGGCCATATATTTTTCATCGCAATTTCACGCTTCCTGGTTTGAGAACCAAACACTAAAAAAAGTAATTAAAAACTTGCTAAAAACACGAACAACCCACGCAGATCGTAAAAAGGATACTTACAATTACGTTCTGCAGCAACTAACCATGTTGTTTATAATGTCTTCATATATATGTATTTTGGGGTTTCTGGACCAAAGCTCTCGCCCTGCTCGAGTTTGATCCAGAAACCCCCAAAATACATATATAAGTAAATGGTGATTTACTTGATTTATTAAAACTTTTTTGAAATAGGGGTAGTGAAGATTGCAATTTTTTTTTTTTTTTATAGTTATCAAAATTACAACATATTTTTTTTGTAATAAAATATGGTTAAACATCAATACGTCTAAATTTTAAGCACTCAGCATTATAATCTTTAAATTTCCAATACCTTGCCATTATTCTGACTGAAACTCCACCACAATCAGCACAAATTTTATTTTTTGCTCTTGTGCCTTTTTTACATATTGAGCACGGCAATACATGGCTTGTTTTTAATCTATACTTATGCAAACTGCAATAATTAGAATCTTTTGTAGTCTTATTTTTACACGGATTGTGTAATCCAATTTTAAGAAATTTGCAAACATTGATTTCCATTGTTTCTTTTTGATATATTTTTTTATATTAAATAAAAAAAATATAATATAAATATATCAAAAAGAAATAATGAAGACTGGAGAGATTATAGAAACATTAATACACCTGTTTGAAGCAGGTGAAATAGATAAGCAAACACTATCTAACGGTATAAATGCATTAAAACCTCTTAAAGAAGTTCCAAAGGAAACTCCAAAAGAGGTTAAATCTCAAACATTAGAAAATTTACTCAAAAGACGACGTGCTAAAAAACAACGTAAAACGAGAAAAGCAGAAATATGATAAATTACAAGAAAATGTTATAAATGAACAAAAGCAGAAATATGCTAAATTACACGAAAATGTTATAAATGAACTAAAACAAGTTTTTCAAGATAGAAAATTAAAACTGGTTGATAAACCAATGTGTGGCTATTTCAAAGCATACGAGATATCTGCCGATAAATAAAAAGACCCTCAAAAACTATTTCGTGATAAAAAATCCATTTTCACAAAACAAATAAGCAAAGAGCTGACAAAGATGAATGGATTAAAGTTTCAATTAGGTCTCACTGTAAATCTATTCAAAGATGATGGTGCTACCAAAAAATACACCACAGCAGTATTACACAGTGAACAAAATGCAATCTTAAACTCTGAAAAAATAAATGAGTTTTACGATGAATCATCTGCAAATATACAAGAGAGTCTTGAAAGATTTACAAACACAGCATCCGGATTAGAAATTGATTACTGTGTTAAGCTTTACTTAAATATTGCAAAGTACGAGCCGTTAAAAGGTTCTTCATATATTTCTTTACCCAAAGCAGTAGCTGATAAGAAAGCAATTATAAATGTAAAAAACAATGATGATAAATGTTTGTTTCATGCAATAAATTCTGCTTTAAATCCAGCTGCAGATCATACAGACAGATTATCAAAGTATCCTAGTATAGAGTTCTTGAAGAAAGATAACATTGACTTTCCCACTCCAATTTCTCAAATAACCAAAGTAGAAAAACAAAATAATCTTGCTGTTAATGTTTATGGATATACCATAACAGGAAAAAATAAAAAGGTATCTGTTTTTCCATATAAAATATCAGAACAACCAAAAGATATTGAACGAATTAATTTGATCTTAATATCTGAAGACACTGAGGTTGAATCAGAGAACGAAGACGATCCAAATAATGAAGAAGGAATTATAGATGACAACTATAACCCTGATGATTATTCCAACGAACCAAAAAAATTAACAACAAAATATCACTATTGCTGGATTAAAAATCTGAATAGACTACTCTGGGACCAAAACAAACACCATGGTCAAACTTACTTCTGCGATCGTTGCCTTCACGGCTATTCTGGAAAAGGACTACTTACCAAACACAAAGAAGACTGTGATGGTATTAACAAAAATTCTTGCCGAATAGAAATGCCAAAAGAAGGTAAAAATCACACACAATTTAAAAATCATCAAAATCAGATGCCTGTGCCTTATGCAATATATGCTGATTTTGAGAGTATAATCAAACCGCAATCAATCAAATTTGGAAAGAAATCTGAAATTCAAAATGTACACGAAGCTTGTGGTTTTGGATACCAGGTTGTCAGATATGATGGCAAAGCGAAAGAACCTGTTATTTACAGAGGTGAAGATGTTGTTGAAAAGTTTTTAAATCACTTGGAACGTGAGAAGAGCAACATTAATAAAATATTTGCTCACCCAAAACCCTTAATCATGACACAACAAAATGAGGAAGATTATGAAAAAGCAACACACTGCTGGATATGCGAGAATGAAATAGGTAAGGAATGCAAAAACGGTAAAGTAAGAGACCACTGTCATTTTACAGGAGAATACAGAGGTGCAGCACATAAAAACTGTAACCTAAAACTGAAAATAAAACCAAATAAAACACCTATACCTGTTATATTTCACAACCTCAAAGGATATGATAGTCATCTTATAATGCAAAAAATACATAAAATGACAGGTAATAGTACATGCATTCCAAACAACGCTGAAAAGTATATTTCATTTAGTGCCGGACAATTTAGATACTTGGATAGCTTTCAGTTTATGGCTTCGTCTCTGGAAAAATTGGTTAAAGCAACAGACAAATCTGATTTTAAAATTACCAAAAATCAGTTTGGGGAACAAACAGATTTACTTTTACGAAAAGGTGTTTATCCATACGAATATATGGACAGTATGGAAAGATTCAAGGAAACGCAATTACCGCCTATAGAAAAGTTTTACAGTAGTCTCTCAGATGAAAGTATAAGTCTCGAAGATTACGAATACGCTCAAAAAATATGGGAAGAGTTTAACTGTAAAACTCTTGGAGACTATCATGATTTATATCTAAAAGCTGATGTAACTCTGTTAGCAGATGTGTTTCAAACTTTCAGAAAAACATGCATGAATGCATATAAACTCGATCCCTTGCATTACTACACAGCACCTAGATTATCTTGGGATGCTTTACTTAAACATTCTAAAATAGATTTAGAACTTTTAACAGACATTGACATGCACTTGTTTGTAGAAAAAGGTA
The DNA here is from genome assembly GCA_037043455.1 of Cyrtodaria siliqua. NCBI lineage: Eukaryota > Metazoa > Mollusca > Bivalvia > Adapedonta > Hiatellidae > Cyrtodaria > Cyrtodaria siliqua. The sequence goes on along the minus strand of JAWPHD010005761.1, from coordinate 131,487 downwards.
TGCGTGGTGGAATTAGTATGGTATCAAAACGATATGCAAAAGCAAACAATCCACACGTAGCTGATTATAATCCTGTCAAGGAAATCAGCTACGTAATGTATCTGGATGCAAATAATCTTTATGGGTGGGCAATGAGTCAGCCACTTCCATGTTCTGGCTTTGTTTGGAAAGCCAAAAACAAAGGAAAATATTCTAAACCAAAACCTGGCAAAGGACAAATACTTGAAGTTGATTTGGAATATCCTAAAGAACTCCATGAATCTCATAATGACTATCCACTTGCACCGGAAAGATAAGCAGTGAAAAAGGAATGGTTGTCTGAATACCAGACAGATCTGTTAGAAAATAATAGCATGATAAATACAGAACAACTAGTCCCAAATCTTATGGACAAAAACAAATATGTGATACATCACAAAACCCTGGAACTAAAGAAAGTACACAAAATATTAGAATTTAATGAAAAACCATGGATGGAATCATACATAAATCTAAACACAGAACTTAGGAAAAAAGCTAAATCACAATTTGAAAAATATTTTTATAAACTGATGAACAACTCTGTGTTTGGCAAGACAATGGAAAATCTACGCAAGCGGACTGATATAAAACTAGTTAGAACTGACGGCTCCGAAAATGAAAAGATAAGAAAAATAATAGCCAAACCCAACTTTAACAGGCGTATAAAATTTTCAGATGAATTGTCAGCAATACATGTAAACAAAACAAAATTAACATTAAACAAACCAATTTATGTTGGAATGTCAGTATTGGATTTATCAAAGTATATGATGTATGATTGGTATTATAATACCCTAAAGAAAAGGTACGGAAATGACTGTACTTTATTATACACAGACACTGACAGCCTACTGGTAGACATCAGAACAGATGATGCATACAAAGACATGGCTGAAATGAAAGATGAGTATGATCTAAGTAATTATCCAGAAAATCACCTAATGCATGATGATACAAACAATAAAGTATTGGGTAAAATGAAAGACGAATGTGAGGGTGTTGCTATAGCTGAGTATGTTGGATTAAGACCCAAGCTATATTCTATTTTGAAAGTGAATGAGCAGATTATTAAAAAAGCAAAGGGTGTAAAAGAATATGTAATCAAAAAACATATAAACTTTGAAAACTACAAGGATGCATTGTTTGGCAAGAAAAAATACACCCATGAAATGAATATGATACGCTCAATAAAGCATGAGATATATGGCATAAAAGTAAACAAAGTATCACTGTCACCATTTTACTCTAAAAGATACATAGCACCAGACGGTATTAAAACTGATGCACATGGTTTCTATAAAAACTTATGAATTTGGGTATCAGCAGGAACAATAAGTAATTCTTCTTTGACAAATCCTCTCTGTGGCGCTGGTGCTTTCAAATAATATACTCTTATACCTTGCGTCACCATATAACTTTTAATCTTGTGAATATCTACACTCCACATTGGATCAGTTGCTCTGCGTCTTCCACCTTCTTGTTCCCCGGGTTGATATAAATATCTTACACTGGCATTCATACAGATAGGATCATCTTTTAATGTTTTTGTTTCAACAAGAGGAGGCTTTTTTGTCTCCGCATTTATTGCTTTAACAACTTCTGGTAATCTCTTTACCCACTCCCTATTGCGTTTTTGTGAATCTATTTCCTTAGCATACTGATAACCAAACAATCTTTCAGCTAATGTTCTGTTAAATCTTTCCACTAAAGCTTGGTCTCTGTGTATTTCTGTTCTGCCCCGTCTGATATTTACATTATGTTTTGCCATCAACTGCGATACTGCACCCATGAATTCTCTGCCTGGATCCACTTGTAATAACTTTGGATATTTCAAATGTCGACTGTATATTTTTTCAAATGCTTTAGCAACTTCTTTACTATCCTTGGAAGTCAGTGGCTCTGCTTCTTTGTATCTACTTGCAATATCAACCACAGTCAACGCATATTTATATGTCGTGCGGCCACGACCAACGCCAAAAGTATCATGCGGTAAAAATAACAAATCAGCTTGATGCACTTCATTCTTAGTGGAAACATCAAACCTGGGTCTAACTATTTTTTTTGGTGCGGGTAAATAAATCTGCCACGCGGCTTGTTTCTTTAAAAATTCTAATGCCTTTTTTTCACTGACACCAGCCTCTTTTGCCAATTTTTTAACTGCTGAGTAACCTTTCCAAAATCCTTTTGGGCTGTAATAAATCTTTTCCATTTTTTCTACTAAAGATTAAACTTTATATAACTATAAAGAAAAAAATGGATATCACAACTGCACAATTTGAGGAACTGCTTGAAGAGCAAAATCAAAATAGCACAAAGAAATGGACAGACTTGGAAATAAATAAAATATACACTATTACAGATACGAAAATAGTAGATACTGAATATGGTCCATCCATGGTATTGACATTATTAGACAACGGTGAAGTATTGGCGCCTGATCATCTCAAAAATAAATTAGAGAAGAGTGCTAAACCACCATATTATATGCGACCACTTGGATTGAAACCATGTAAAAACAACAAAAAAAATAGGTATCATGCATATGACTTAGTCTTTTCAAAGTAAACATACTTAGTCATTCCAAATCTAAAGTAATTATAGTTTTAAACTATTTTTTTTATGAACTCAATTTATACGCCACAAATCCAGTTGCAGCCATGCCCACCACAATAAACGTAATTTCTCTATTCTGTTGATCCGGAGATTGTGTATAAAAATCACTTAACTTGGGCTCCGGTTCCAAAAGCAAATGTTTGCCAGTTGTATAATAATACTGTTTCATAGCTTGGTCTACATCATCAAAAGTCTGCTCTGCATGATGCTCTTTTTGCAGTTGCTTATTAATAAAATCTAACCTCTCTGTTCTTTTTTTATTCCACTCCGCTTGTGCTGCGTTTAATTGTTCTACGGCTTTGTCATGCCTTTGTCTTTCCTCATCTGAATGACTTCCCATTTTTGAAAAGAAATAATTTGAACCGCTAAACGCCAATGCATTTGTTAATGCGCCACCGATCATCATTGCTACTGCACTTGCCATTTTTTTATATAAATTTTTTAAAAATTATTTCATAATATCCGCAGGAATAATACCTTGCTTAATCAGCATATCCTTTGTAGCCATTGCTTACATTATATCCACAGACAGCACCCCAACATCTACCATATTAAAATCCACTTTAGGGGCTGGTCTTTTTAGTAGTTTTCTGCCAATCTCAAAATATCCAACAGTTAGAAGTGTTTCCACTCCAGCGTGATACATCATATTTACAATTTGTTTTCCGTCAATACTTGCTGCCATTTTTTTTATATTATTTTTTATATTATTTTTTTAAATAAATTATTAAAAACAATCAAACGGGTCTTTTGGTGCAACACGAACAGCAACAGGTTGCACAGGTTGCGTAGCACATTTTTTGTTATAAGTATACAAACCCAACCCAGCAATGCCTACTAATAAAACCAGACACGATGAAATATAATTTTTGTATACGTTTATTTTGATTTCTGGTTTCTCTTCATCTATTGTTATTTTTGTTATTTTATTTTCATCTTGCTTTGCAGCATCTTGATTTGCATCCTGTGCATCCTGAAGCAAACGCTTTGCCTTTCTTGCCGCTGCTCCTTTTTTTCCAGCTTCTATTCTTTTTGGATTTTTTACTTTTTGTGCAGGTATAACTTCACTCTCTTGGTTCTCCATCATTTATATTATCTATATTTTTATTTTTATTAAAATCAATATGTCTAACAGTTGTCAGTATTGCTGTAAATGGTGCTAAGCACATTCCATACCTGTAATACAACTCACAACAAGCACTTGTCAAAGCATGATTAATAAATGGGTCTTCCTCCAAATCTTCTATCAGCTTTGGTGGATTGGTTACATTAAAATATTTTGATACTCCCATCACATACAAGTTAATAAAAGAATTGCCTAAAGTCTTGGTGATACTTGCCCCAAGCCTTGCTTCATATCTGCAGTAAAGTTTGTTAATTTCATCCGGGGGCATGCTATCTATATTCGTGAGTTGTATGTCTTTACCCAAATATTGACGGCTACCGCCGCCAGCCACTATGGCTGATTATCTTTCTTTTTTTGTTTCTTGTTGCTTTGATTCATCACGTTCTGCGAAACCTTCCGATATATCTTGTAAAAGTTCTTCCGCATTCATTTTTATATTAATCATTTTATTTTTTATCTTGAAATAAACACAAAACATAAAACAACCAGCTGCGATATTCATGCAACTAGTAATTGTTAGTATTGTTAATAGCATTGTTATTAATATTGCTATTTTTTTTATTAGCATTGTTAATTTGCTGCAAGCATTGCTATTAACATTGCTACTTTGCTATGAGCAATGCTACTTTGCTATGAGCAATGCTATAAGCATTACTATATTTTCTGATATTTTCATTATATTTTCATGTCAGTATTGCTACTTTGCTGTTAGTATTACTATTAGCAACAAAGCAATGCTGTTAAAAATTATTCAACCCAATAACCAGTTGGTTGGTCAGTCCTCAAAATTAACTTGGGATACTTAGTCTTAGCTAAAGCTTTTCTTATTCTGGTTCTCTCCTCCAGCGTTGGAATAACATCATTCTCTCTCAAACAATTTTCATAACTATCTATTGTCTTTGGTGTAAAACATACACAACCATTTTGCTTGCTCCCTTAAATCCTTCAATACAGAATTATATCTCTGTGAAATAACCCACACTGATTGTTTGGCGTGGCGACCAGAGAATGCCAACTCTGATAACATATCTTTTTTTGTTTGTTAATTCTTTTGTGGCGGAGCAATCATCAATGATGTATAATGTGGGCTTGCCAGCATATTTATTGAAAAATAAACGCAACAGTTCTTGCAGCATTTCTTTGCCTTTGCTAACGGGATTGACTTTTTTTAGCATTGTTATTAATATTGCTATTTTTTTATTAGCATTGTTAATTTGCTGCAAGCATTGCTATTAACATTGCTACTTTGCTGTTAGTATTACTATTAGCAACAAAGCAATGCTGTTAGAAAAAAAGAATTGCTGGTAGAAATTATTCAACCCAATAACTAGTTGGCTGGTCAGTCCTCAATATCAACTTGGAATATTTAGTCTTTGCTAAAGCTTTTCTTATTCTGGTTCTCTCTTCCAGCGTTGGAATAACATCATTTTCTCTCAAACAATTTTCATAACTATCTCTGTCCTTGGTGTAAAATATACATAACCATTTTGCTTGCTCTCTCAAATCTTTCAATACAGAATTATATCTCTGTGAAATGACCCACACTGATTGTTTAGCGTGACGACCAGAGAATGCCAACTCTGACAACATATCTTTTTTCTTTGTTAATTCTTTTGTGGCTGAGCAATCGTCAATAATGTATAATGTGGGCTGGCCAGCATATTGTTTGAAAAAGAAACGCAACAGTTCTTGTAACATTTCTTTACCGTTGCTCACGGGATTGACTTTTTTTTTTTTTTTATCTCTCGGGTTTCTTGCATCTCCTATCCAGGATCTATTTTTATAAGCCTCGTTCCACTCTATGGTTGGACACAATATAATTATATGTTCAAAAACTCCAACATACTCTTGTTCAAGTAAGTCAAGAACAAACTCTGTTTTGCCGCAGCCTGTCTGACCACAGATAATGGCACTGTGTGAATATTTAGGATATTTTTGTAGCAAACTAGTATCCTGCTTCTTTGAATCTTCCATCTTCGAAATTGATTTGCGCATCTTGTATTATATATATATAAATATTTAAAGGTTGATCTGCATCTGCTTTTTTATTTATTAGTATCGTTATGCCTTCACTGCCGTTTTCTATTCTTCTTCCACTGCCGTATAATAAATTGTCATCACATGTTCTAAGGTCAAGCCACAAAGCATATGATTTTGTTAGATAGGTCTCAAGAGAAACATTGGTAAAGTATAAGTCCCTCGCTACTATTTCTGTCTCTTTGTTTCTTTTTGAGGTCAAGGCAAAATATTTGTTGATTTCATCCCAATGTTGATATGCCTTCATGCCCTGACTATACAACTGATTTGGTACTCCCTCTATTGTCATTTCAACCTTTTCAATCTTTGGGTTGTAAAAGGATTCTGTGTCTGTTCTTTCTGGGTCTTCAAACAGCATTAGAATACCTTTCATGCTCCGTGCTGGTACATTAATGTTGATGTTCCAAAGGGTTTCAGATTTGTTTGCTATTATTTTTCTATGTCGCAAGATACGATCATACATAAATGACATCTTACCATTTGTTATTTGTCTCACTAACTGTATCAAATTCCAAGCAGATATTTTGTATTACATAAGATGCATCAGCATCAGTGCTTTTGATAACTTTGTTATAATCGTTAAACGTTAATTCATATTCTAACCTATCGCCAAGCCCCGCTTGATAAAATGGCATATGACTTTCTAACATTTCAAAGTCCAGTGGAATACAAAATCTATTTCCATAAGCTGCTGCTATAGCTTCATCTTTGGTGTCTGAGGAAGCATCCTTGCACCAACTCTATGTTTTAACATCTTTGCTCTACCAATACCTTGGTAAGCTGTGTTTACTCGTTCGGTAGGGCTTTTCCATAAATCTACATAACAATGATATATATCACTGTCATCTATTGACATGACTTCATTGCCACTTATTCTTATTGTCATTTTTTTCACAATTGTTCTACCCAGATTCTGGAATAGAGTAGCGTTGGCGTCTGTTCTGCTTTTAAGTTCTATTTCAAAGGCAAGACGAGCAGTACGTGGAACTATCACATCATTAGTACTTAGATTTGGAAATCTCACAAGCAGTTGCTGGTTTTGGTCTATTGTTGATGGATTATTAGTTATTACTACACTTGTGCGGATGCCCTTGGCACCATGAGGTTCTTTTAGTTTTCTATGAGGGTTGAGTTTGTTTCCGTAAGCCGACATTGTTTTTATTTTTTAAATATATTTTTTAAAATTAAACAAAATAAACAAAGGCTGAAGGAGGATTTGAATATGGCAATCCTACGTTTGATCCAGATGATTATGATGAATATTATGATTTTGATGATGATGATGCACCGATGGTGCCTGATGAGCCTGTTCTAAGAAGTCTTCTTAATCAAAGCGACCATGTTGCTGAACTTCGTGGGGAGTTGAAAGAATCCGAACTTGAAGCACACAAGAAAAATCTTGTAAAATCCTTTTATGATGAAATAGAAAAACGATATAAAATGGCACCGGACAAAATGAATTATAACCAGTTTAAAGTATCAGATAATGGCAAAACATTATACTGGGTTGTTGGTGATAAAGAAATAAGAATAACTGCCGAGCGAGGTTCTTTTACATTTCTTGCTCTTGGTTCTTTGGCAAATGAATATAACAGGGTTATTGGCTCTGGGGGAACAAGGGCGGTAAGACAATTTTTGAATTTGCCGAAGTATGACAGTAAAACAAAATTATCACAAAAAGCTCGGCAAGCGTTGGAGAGCACAAGAAACGATTTACCAGATAATGTGGATGCTATTCCATTACAAGATATTTCACATATTATGGATAACATAGAGACATCAATGGATAACATAGAGGAATCAATTTTTGACTGGGATGTGATTGAGCGTCCTGATGCTGAAACACAAACAAATATAGACAAGCGTGAAATGGATGGAATAGTAAAAGCGATGACAACTGTCAAGGAAGAACTCACCAATAACGTGGCAAAACTCACACAACTTGATAAAGACATAACAAGAGAAAAACAAAAGTTAGAACAAGCTAAGACTGACGATGATGAATTCCAAATAAAAAGAATTAGCGATCGCATCAAAGACCTTGACGTTGAGAGAGGTGCAAGGATGGATGTTATCAATGAAAACAGAGAAGCTTTTCGTAACCAAGTAAGCAGAATGAAAGAATCAATAAACAAAATGTTAAACGAGGATACAACTCTTGGTGAGAGAATAAAAACCTTGTTTAGGGAGCAAGGTATTACTATTGTTAGTATCCTGACTGCGTTTGGTATGATTATTGGGGTATTAGTTGAGGCCATTATTCCTACAACAGGAGGAGGAACTGCGCCAACTCCAACTCCAACGCCTGATCCATCAAGTGTAAAAGATTGGATAAAAAAACAACTACTTAATCTTGGTAAACTTCTTGCCAACCTAGCTGGTAAAGCTGCTGCAGCACTTCCAGGAGTTATTGGTGCAATAGTATCATGGCTTTTATCTGCAACAGGTAATGTTATTAATTGGCTTGGTAACAATCTATGGGCTTTGCTTGTGTTTGTTTCCGGGTTGTTGTATGTGGCAGCTAAAGAGTGGTTTAAATCTCGTAGATAAGTAATGCAGCAAGACCTATTACTATAGTACCAACAATTATAGTTGTTTTGTTATCTTCGTGTTCAATCGCTATTTTTTGTATTTCTGGTGGGTTATGTTCCACAGTTTTATGTATTGATTTATCAAAGTCAGAATGTTCCGGTAAAAATTTCTTTGTTGTGGTGCCTTGAAAAGGTTGAATATTGTTTGGTGGCACTGGTTTTACATTTACATCATTATTCAATCCTAATGCTTGTGCATCGGTTGCTATTACAATTTCATTATTGTAGTCTTGTATTATTCCGATTCTTAATTCCATGTCACTCGGAGACATGTACAATCCACTTCCATAGACAAAATTTACTTTTTCTACTTGCATATTTTAAGGTGGTTTCATATCTTGAAATTTGACTGGGCAAGTCGATGGGGCTATTTATTGCGTCCTCTACATTTGCTAGAAATTGTTTCTGTGCATCAAATGCTGTTCCAGTTCCAAGTATATCTGTTCTTGTTTGTGATTGTGAGCCAAGAATTGCCCAGCAGTATGTTCTTATGCTGTCATTGATTCTTTCTACTCCTGCCCTTGTAAATCCAGATGAACAATCTAGTATAAAAGTAGACCAGCTGTTGTCAGCCTCAGATCCTTGTGCAATGTAATCAATATGATATGTTTTATCACTCTCATAAACTGTAAAACTCATCGTTTTGTTGTCGTATACAGTATTTACCAAAGGATGATAACCAATATTTGTCCAGTAATTATAAATTGTTCCTAGACCATCATTATAGCTTTGTTTTTGTCTCCAGTCCGAATTTAAGTCAACGTTAAACTCCTTGCATATTCTCTCGTATGCGTTTCGGTTATATGTGTTATCAAACGCATTCCAATTTGAGTCTTGCGGCATTGCTACACTCATCTCAAATAATATTCTTCTAACTTGGTAATAGACATGAAATCGAAATAATGAACCAGCCAGGGCATCAGCTTTTAGATGGTTGTTGAAATCAATGCCACATACAGTTGTCGCACACCAAATAGCAAAGTTCAACTGATTCTGCCAAAATAACATCCAATCTGTTCCCCAGCTTTGGACTATAGCATCTGATTTAACGTATGAAAGTTTGTATTTTTCAAAGACATTGGGAAATGATGCGTTAAAGCCTTTACCGTGGGATGTAATGACTATGTTTTGATTTATTATATCTCTCACTTTTTTGCTAAAAGTATTTGAATAGTAAGCACCCGGGTTATATTTGAATTCTTTAGAAATCATTTTTATTTGTATTTTATATATATATATTAAAAAAAATGTTTCATACAATTTCAAACATAGACAACTCTATTAATTTACAACAGTATATCGATAGCAGAGATGGAACTAAGCGCGTTGGATTAAAAAGTTTTATATACACTATCGGTTGGTATAATATTATTCATGAAACCATAAAGACACGAAACCCAGATAAAATAGAACATTTACCAGATGGACTCTATAACTTTGAAGACTTGATAAAAGGTTTTACATTTCTAAATAAAAATATTACCCTAGCCATTTATGTGCAAGGTGCTGCAGCCATTTTAGAAACGTCAATAGAGACACGAATGTCAAGCGGTCTTTCAAAAATGCTGGGATTCAAGGACAGAAAATGGTTGACAGGTACTAATTTGGGAGATTACCCAATTGATTTAGCTCCTTATAAACAGCTATATGTTCATCTGAAACAAGTTAATACGAGTAGTAATTATTTCAATGGTGCACCAAGCACTATTATAGGTGTTGTACCTGTAGTAAATAAGCAGTTTGGAGATATAGTATATACAAGTTTTTATCCTGAATATCACTGTCTTACGAATGATGCAATTACTGAATTGAAAATAGAAGTCAGAGATGAGTATGGCAACAAGATAGATAATCACGGTTTGCCTATGAGTTGTGTTTTAGAAATTATTTAAAAAATATATTTTTATAAAAAAAACAATGAGTATATTTGGACCAACAAGACCTAAAAAAACAGAAGACTTAGAGGCTTTAATAAATATTGTTCAAGATTTACTTTTTGACGAGTTTAATCGTTTGAGAAATAGAGTTGATAATCTTAAATATGGGATTATAACAATATTTGCGGAGGCTAAGGGCCCACTTGTGTTGAATAGAATACTCTCATTTGGTAACGGTGGGGCAGAAACAAATGTGGGGCATGTAATGACACGCCGTGGACGGATTATGGGAATAGGTTTAGCAAGTGACCGATTAGTTGGTGACGTAACTGTAATAGTTTCTGTCAATGGTGTTGAACAACCAAATTATGGCATAACGCTTCACATCATCCCACGCAATCATGATAACTTTGATAAACCTTTAGAGATTGGTGCTGGTTCTGTTGTTAACTTTGTATGCAAGATTGCCAACGCTACCGCTGTAAATACGGTGGCATCATTATTAATTGAATTAATTGAATTTTTTATTTATTAATAAAAAAATGCCGAAGCAACCGACAGCACCAAGTTTATATCCTGAGTTGCCAGTGGAAGACGGACAAAATTATAGATTACAAAAGATTTCAGAGATTGAATAAAAGTTAATTACAGAGCGAGATATACGTCAGTCAATTTATAAAAAATATAAACGTGGTATTAATATTACAGATGGAATTGACACTACCTTAATATCTGCAGGTGTTATTATGGCTGGGATTGGATTTGTTGTTCCAGTTTTGTTACCTTTATAAATAGCAGCAATAGTATGTGGAGCTACAGGTGTTTGTATTAATTTTATCAGACGCAAGCTTAATGCAAAAGCTCAAAAACATCATGAAATAAAAACATTGGCAGAGGCTAAGTTGAATAGTATAAAGCAGTTAATATCAAAAGCGTTGAGTGATGCACAAATATCTGAGCAAGAGTTTAAGTTGATTTTAGATGAACTGGAGAGATACTATAATTTAAAACAGGACATCAAACAAAAGAAACTTGAAATTAGTGAAGTTCAAAACTAAGAACTAGTGGAGCAGGGAAGAAAGGAAGCAATGGCAACCTTACAAAAAAGTCTAAAAAGTGTGTCATAAATTGTTTTAGTAATGTGTATGAGTACGATCCACCACCTTTGTATTCAACCTAGAACCTTCTAAAAATAAAAAAAAATAAAAAATACAAATTTAAATGGACTTACGTTTCATGAAAAATAATCCTAGTTTTATCCTTACTCTTTCAGGTCTCTATTCCCATAGGGTATGTCACCATGTTAAGAGATAATAATCCGTAGTTTCTCTGTCTTCTATACCCGTCAGGAAGGCCAAAAACTTCATCGATTGGTTGATATAAATAGACGCTTATCACATGAGCTATAACCGATTGGTTGATATAAATAGACGCTTATCACATGAGCTAATACATGTGACAATAATCACGTAACCTACACATCTGACATGACAATAATCACGTAACATTATTAAAGCTCAAAATCTAGAACATTCTTATCTTGAATCACCATGGTGATTTATTATATGTATTTTGGGGTAGATACTTACTCAAGTTTGATTTTTTAAAATCTAAAAACAAGTATCTACCATTTCATATTTTATTTCTTGTACATACTTGTTTTCAGATTTTAAAAAATCAAACTTGAGTAAGTAGGTACCATTTCATATATATGTATTTTGGGGGATTCTGGATCAAACTCGAGCAGGGCGAGAGCTTTGGTCCAGAAACCCCAAAATACATATATATTCTTCATCCATAAAACGCGATAAATCATGGAGTGAAATCACATTTTATTTTCTAAAACATGGCGGCTAAAGTCAACGTTAATGACCGAAGTATTCCGAATGAGTGGACGACAGGTGTTTGGAACACCTCTGTCCGAGACCGGTCCCTTTAATTATCAGCCCAGGTAGAACGGAGGTTTTTAGTCCAAACACCCATATGGAAAATTTTAATAAAACCATTCCATAACAAAGAAATGGATATTCAATCTATCAGATCACTGGTTTCCAGATATCTGCACATACAATATGAATGCTCCAACATTTAATCTGTGTATATCATCTTTGTAAATGGGCATGAGCGGAATAACGTAATAAACCAATATAACCTTCTTAAATCACTGGATTATCATACTGGTTCAAATTGCTTTATCACTATTCTATGTAGGAACAATTAAGGCATTCCTTACCATTATATGTAGAAACGAGGTAAGTCCTACTATTCTATGTAGGGACAAAGCACTCCTCACCATTATATGTAGAAACGAGGTACTTCCCACTATTCTATGTAGGAACAAGGCACTCCTCACCATTATATGTAGACACGAGGTAAGTCCCACTATTCTATGTAGGGACAAGGCACTCCTCACCATTATATGTAGAAACGAGGTAAGTCCCACTATTCTATGTAGGGACAAGGCACTCCTCACCATTATATGTAGAAACGAGGTACTTCCCACTATTCTATGTAGGAACAAGGCACTCCTCACCATTATATGTAGACACGAGGTTAGTCCCACTATTCTATGTAGGAACAAGGCACTCCTCACCATTATATGTAGAAACAAGGTAAGTCCCACTGTTCTATGTAGGAACAATTAAGGCACTCCTCACCCTTATATGTAGAAACGAGGTAAGTCCCACTATTCTATGTAGGGACAAGGCACTCCTCACCATTATATGTAGACACGAGGTAAGTCCCACTATTCTATGTAGAAACAAGGCACTCCTCACCATTATATGTAGACACGAGGTAAGTCCCACTATTCTATGTAGGAACAAGGCACTCCTCACCATTATATTTAGAAACGAGATAATTCCACTATTCTATGTAGGAACAAGGCACTCCTCACCATTATATGAAGAAACGATGTAAGTCCCACTATTCTATGTAGGAACAAGGCACTCCTCACCATTATATGTAGAAACGAGGTAATTCCCACTATTCTATGTAGGAACAAGGCACTCCTCACCATTATATGTAGAAACGAGGTAAGTCCCACTATTCTATGTAGGAACAATTAAGGCACTCCTCACCATTATATGTAGAAACGAGGTAAGTCCCACTATTCTATGTAGGAACAAGGCACTCCTCACCATGATATGTAGAAACGAGGTAATTCCCACTATTCTATGTAGGAACAAGGCACTCCTCACCATTATATGTAGAAACGAGGTAAGTCCTACTATACTATGTAGGAACAATTAAGGCACTCCTCACCATTTTATGTAGAAACGAGGTAAGTCCCACTATTCTATGTAGAGACAAGGCACTCCTCACCATTATATGTAGAAACGAGGTAAGTCCCACTATTCTATGTAGAAACAAGGCACTCCTCACCATTATATGTAGACACGAGGTAAGTCCCACTATTCTATGTAGAAACAAGACACTTCTCACCATTATATGTAGAAACAAGGTAATTCCCACTATTCTATGTAGGAACAATTAAGGCACTCCTCGCCATTATACGTAGAAACGAGGTAAGTCCCACTATTCTATGTAGGAACAAGACACTCCTCACCATTATATGTAGAAACGAGGCAAGTCCCACTATTCTATGTAGAAACAAGGCACTCCTGACCATTATATGTAGAAACGAGGTAATTCCCACTATTCTATGTAGAAACAAGGCACTCCTCACCATTATATGTAGAAACGAGGTAAGTCCCACTATTCTATGTAGAAACAAGGCACTCCTCACCATTATATGTAGACACGAGGTAAGTCCCACTATTCTATGTAGAAACAAGGCACTCCTCACCATTATATGTAGACACGAGGTAAGTCCCACTATTCTATGTAGAAACAAGGCACTCCTCACCATTATATGTAGACACGAGGTAAGTCCCACTATTCTATGTAGAAACAAGGCACTCCTCACCATTATATGTAGACACGAGGTAAGTCCCACTATTCTATGTAGGAACAATTAAGGCACTCCTCACCATTATATGTAGACACGAGGTAAGTCCCACTATTCTATGTAGGAACAATTAAGGCACTCCTCACCGTTATATGTAGACACGAGGTAAGTCCCACTATTCTATGTAGGAACAAGGCACTCCTCACCATTATATGTAGACACGAGGTAAGTCCCACTATTCTATGTAGGAACAAGGCACTCCTCACCATTATATGTAGAAATAAGGTAACTCCCACTATTCTATGTAGGAACATGAGGCCCAAAAGGGCCTGTGGACGCTCTTATATCAAGGGTTGTCGTCAAAAGGTTCCCATCAGTACTTCTTTTAAAACATATATAACAAAAAATACCAACAAAACAACAACATCCACAACAAAAAAATACCCACAATACAACAACACCCACAACAGAAACTTAAACCCTTGACCTATGCTAACAATTTAAACAAGCGGCCCTCGTTCTAATTTGGTATGGTTATTTAGGGACTCGAGGCAAAACAATTGTATAAAATAGGTTTTGATCATCTGTAGAGGGGCCCTTTATGCAGGCGGTCAAAACTCATGTCATATAATTGTTGTGCCTCGAGTCTCTAAATAACCATACTAAATTAGAACTAGGGGTTGTTTTTAGTAACAAGAAATCCACGAATTCACATGTCTCGCCTAACGGGGGCTGGATTTAAAAATAAAAATGTCAATGATGCTTAAATGAGTTTGTAAACATTTTTGTAACTAAAAACAATGGAGTTTGGCGTTTGCTGAGATGAAATTTAAGTGCATTTGTTTAAAAACAAAATGCCATTTTATTAAAAAAAAAAGAGGCCCAAGAGGGCCGGTGGATGCTCTACTGGCTAAAACGGCTCATATCAAGGGTTGTCGACATAAAAATTCCCATCACTACTTCTTTTAAAACATTGCAAAAGAACAGGGATAGGATGGCCTTAGATCATTCACCTGTTAATCATGGGCAATAAGTCTGCTGTGTCTAGTCTGACATGGGTATTTTTTAATTTGTCCCACTTTCTTCTCTGAATGAAATTTCATAAAAATGGGTGGTGGGGGTTTATATTCTAAACAAATATGGTAAAGATCAGATAAAAAATGAAGTAACTACAGATTTAACAAAGGAAAATACAATATAGCATTTTTCAACAAATCAAGGGCCATAACTCTGTTGTTACTAAAAGATCTAGTTGGTTTTCGAACTTGTCCAAGATTTCATTGATATACCGCGCTTTGCACAACTAGACATCTTACTGAGGCTTCCTGCCAAATTTTGTAGAAATCCAACAAGCCGTTTAGGAGGAGTAGCGCCGACAAGAAATTTAAAATAACAAGAGGTCAATGACCCTGAAGCTCTACTGAATGATTCTGATTTCAGGAAGTAGTCGCTACAGACTTGCTTTTTGAAAATCTATTTTTAGCCGTGGCGGCCATCTTGAATTTCCGGCCGACCTGACATTTTTCTAGGATCAATTAGACATCAAGAGCAACATTCCTGTGAAGTTTCATGAAAATCCGTCAAGTAGTTTCAGAGGCGTAGTCGCTACAAGTTTTCATTATATAACTCTATGTAAACAAAGATGGCCACTGGCAGCCATGTTTAACGTCGAATCAAAATAATGTTTGACTCTGATAACCATCATGTCATGCTGATCATTTTACAAAAAGTCCCATATCAATATCACTTATAGTTTTCAAGATGTAGTCGCTACAAACTTCTTTTTTAAAAATCTATTTTTAGCTGTGGCGGCCATCTTGAATTTCTGGCCGATCTGAAATTTGCTAGGATCAATATGACATTAAGAGCAACATTCCTGTAAAGTGTCATGAAAATCCGCCAAGTAGTTTCAAAGGAGTAGTCGCTACAAGTGTTTACTATATAACTCTATGTAAACAAAGATGGCCGCTGGCAGCAATGTTTAACGTTGAATCAAAACAATTTTTTGACAAGGACCAACATCATGTCATGCTGATCATTTTAGAAAAAGTCCCATATCAATATCACTTATAGTTTTCAAGAAGAAGTCGCTACAAACTTGTATTTTGTAAATTTATTTTTAGTCGTGGTGGCCATCTTGAATTTCCGGCCAACCTAAAATTTTGCTATGATCAATTAGACATCAAAAGCAACATTCCTGTGAAGTTTCATGAAAATCCGTCAAGTAGTTTCAGAGGAGTAGTCGCTACAAGTTTTCATTATATAATTCTATGTAAACAAAGATGGCCGCTGGCAGCCAGGTTTAACGTCGAATCAAAACGATTTTTGACAAGGACCAACATCATGTCATGCTGATCATTTTAGAAAAAAGTCCCATATCAGTATCACTTATAGTTTTCAAGAAGTAGTCGCTACAAACTTGTTTTTTAAAAACCTATTTTTAGATTTGGTGGCCATCTTGGATTTCACATCAACATGAATTTTTGCCAGGATCAACTAGACTTCATGGGCAACATTTCTGTAAAGTTTCATGAAAATCCATTCAGTAGTTTCAGAGGAGTTGTCGCTACAAAAAAAAGTTTACGGACAGACGGACAGACAGACGGACGGACGACGGACGCCGCACCACGGCATAAGCTCTGCTGATCTCTGATCAGTCGAGCTAAAAACAACGACGTATTTATGACGTCAGCTGAAGTTTTTATTATATAACTCTATGTAAACAAAGATAGCCGCTAGCAGCTATGTTTAACGTCGAATCAAAAAGATTTTCGACAAGGACCAACATCATGTCATACTGATCATTTTACAAAAAGTCCCATATCAATATTTCTTATAGTTTTCAAGAAGTAGTCGCTACAAACTTATTTATTTTAAATCTATTTTTAGCTGTGGCGGCCATCTTGAATTTCCGGCCGACCTGAAATTTTTCTGGGATCAACTAGACATCAAGAGCAACATTCCTGTGAAGTTTCATGAACATCCGTCACGTAGTTTCAGAGGAGTAGTCGCTACAAGTTTTTACTATATAACTCTTTGTAACGAAAGATGGCCACTGGCAGCCATGTTTAACGTCGAATCAAAATAATGTTCGACTCGGATCAACATCATGTCATGCTGATCATTTTAGAAAAAGTCCCATATCAATATCACTTATAGCTTTCAAGAAGTAGTCGCTACAAACTTATTTTTTAAAAATCTATTTTTAGCTGTGACGGCCATCTTGATTTTCTGGCAGATCTGAAATTTTGCTAGGATCAAATAGACATCAAGAGCAACATTTCTGTACAGTTTCATGAAAATCCACCAAGTAGTTTCAGAGGAGTAGTCGCTACAAGTTTTTACTATATAACTCTATGTAAACAAAGATGGCCGCTGGCATCCATGTTTAACGTCGAATCAAAACGATTTTTGACAAGGACCAACATCATGTCATGCTGATCATTTTAGAAAAAGTCCCATATCAATATCACTTATAGTTTTCAAGAAGTAGTTGCTACAAACTTGTATTTTAAAACTCTATTTTTAGCTTTGGCTGCCATCTTGGATTTCACATCAACATGAATTTTTGTTAGGATCAACTAGACCTTATGGGCAACATTTCTGTAAAGTTTCATGAATATCCACCCAGTAGTTTCAGAGGAGTAGTCGCTACAAATAAAAGTTTACGGACAGACAGACGGACAGACGGACGGACGACGGACGCCGCACTACGGCATAAGCTCTGCTGATCTCTGATCAGTCGAGCTAAAAATGTCAAAGTGCCATTACTCCGTCATAAATCAGCGAACTGAAACAAAAGCGTAATATGCACAACTAGACATCTTACCGATGCTTCCTGCCAAGTTTCGTCGAAATCCAAAAAGGCGTTTAGGAGGAGTAGCGCCGACAAGAAATTTAAAAATGTAAACACTCCATCAAAAATCAAAGAACCGGAAAAAAACGCAATAGGCACTAGAAATCATAGCAATGCTTCCTGTTAACACGGCGTTAACATACAAAAAAAGTTTAAAAAAGAAAAAAAAAAAATAGTAAAAAAATAATAATATGAAATAAAAAAATAAAAAAAAATCAACAAAAAAAAAATAAAAAAAAATCAACAAAAAAAAAATCTATCAATAAATCAAATAAAAAAATTCAATAATAATCAAAAAACAAGAGGCCCAAGAGGGCCTGTGGACGCTCTACTGGCTAATATGGCTCTTATGACATCAATGAAGCAAGTGACTATCGTCTTAAAGAGGCAAAATATAGCAATAACTCCGCCATTACTGGTCCGATCTGGCTAGTTTTCCAAGTTAATAAAAATTTAAAAAAAAATAAATAAATATAAAAAAAAAAAGAATAAAAAAAAAAAAAGAGAAAATAAAAATTAAAAAAAAAGAACAAAATTGGTAAAGGACCATAATCTTATAGCAACAGCAAAATATTAAACCTCTGGCTCTTGCAGTTTCAGAGAAGAAAATTGTTTTTTTCCTATACATGTCTATGTAAAACATGTGGCCCTTGGTGCGGGGCCAAATGTAACCCCAGGGTCACCATTTAAACAAAGTTGGTAAAGGACCATAAGCTTATAATAAATGTAAAATATCAAACCTCTGGCTCTTGTAGTTTCCGAGAAGAAGATTTTTTAAAAAAAAATCCTACATAAGTCTATGTAAAACTGTGACCCTCGGGGCGGGGACAAATTTGACCCCAGGGTCACCATTTGAACAAACTTAGTAGAGGACCATAAGCAGATGCTACATGTATTACATGAGAGCTCTGTGCCATGTGGTTCCAAAGAAGAAGATTTTTTTCAGTTTTTCCCTATACAAGCCTATGTAAAACTGTGACCCCCGGGGTGGGGCCAAATGTGACCCCTGGGTCACCATTTGAACAAACTTGGTAGAGAACCACAAGCTTATAGCAAATGCAAAAATATTAAACCTCTGGCTCTTGCAGTTTCAGAGAAGAAGATTTTTTAAGTTTTTCCCTATACATGTCTATGTAAAACATGTGACCCTTGGGGCGGGGCCAAATGTGACCCGAGGGTCACCATTTGAACAAACTTGGTAAAGGACCATAAGCTTATAGTAAATGCAAAATATCAAACCTCTGGCTGTTGTAGTTTCCAAGAAGATTTTTAAAAAAAAAATCCTATATAAGTCTATGTAAAACTGTGACCCCCGGGGCGGGGACAAATTTGACCCCAGGGTCACCATTTGAACAAACTTAGTAGAGGACCAAAAGCTGATGCTACATGTAATACATGAGAGCTCTGTGCCTTGTGTTTTCTGAGAAGTAGATTTTTTAAAGTTTTTTCCTATATGTCTATATGAAAAACATGCAAAACCTCAATATACAAACTTTGGACCCCCGGGGCACGGCCATTTTTGACCCCGGGGACTTTATTTGAACAAACTTGATAGTCTAGGCGTTGGCGATCATTTTAAAAGAAAAACTGTTGAAATCTGTCCAGCAGTTCTGGAGAAGAAGATTTTTTAAGGTTTCGACCATATATGGTAATGGCAGCCATCTTGGATGGAGCGCTGACCTAATTTTAACAAATGTCAATGATGCTTAAATGAGTTTGTAAAAAATTTTGTAACTAAAAACAATGGAGTTTGGCGTTTGCTGAGATGAAATTTAAGTGCATTTGTTTAAAAACAAAATGCCATTTTATTAAAAAAAAAAGAGGCCCAAGAGGGCCGGTGGATGCTCTACTGGCTAAAACGGCTCATATCAAGGGTTGTCGACATAAAAATTCCCATCACTACTTCTTTTAAAACATTGCAAAAGAACAGGGATAGGATGGCCTTAGATCATTCACCTGGTAATCTACATGGGCAATAAGTCTGCTGTGTCTAGTCTGACATGGGTATTTTTTAATTTGTCCCACTTTCTTCTCTGAATGAAATTTCATAAAAATGGGTGGTGGGGGTTTATATTCTAAACAAATATGGTAAAGATCAGATAAAAAATGAAGTAACTACAGATTTAACAAAGGAAAATACAATATAGCATTTTTCAACAAATCAAGGGCCATAACTCTGTTGTTACTAAAAGATCTAGTTGGTTTTCGAACTTGTCCAAGATTTCATTGATATACCGCGCTTTGCACAACTAGACATCTTACTGAGGCTTCCTGCCAAATTTTGTAGAAATCCAACAAGCCGTTTAGGAGGAGTAGCGCCGACAAGAAATTTAAAATAACAAGAGGTCAATGACCCTGAAGCTCTACTGAATGATTCTGATTTCAGGAAGTAGTCGCTACAGACTTGCTTTTTGAAAATCTATTTTTAGCCGTGGCGGCCATCTTGAATTTCCGGCCGACCTGAAATTTTTCTAGGATCAATTAGACATCAAGAGCAACATTCCTGTGAAGTTTCATGAAAATCCGTCAAGTAGTTTCAGAGGAGTAGTCGCTACAAGTTTTTATTATATAACTCTATGTAAACAAAGATAGCCGCTAGCAGCTATGTTTAACGTCGAATCAAAAAGATTTTCGACAAGGACCAACATCATGTCATACTGATCATTTTACAAAAAGTCCCATATCAATATTTCTTATAGTTTTCAAGAAGTAGTCGCTACAAACTTATTTATTTTAAATCTATTTTTAGCTGTGGCGGCCATCTTGAATTTCCGGCCGACCTGAAATTTTTCTGGGATCAACTAGACATCAAGAGCAACATTCCTGTGAAGTTTCATGAACATCCGTCACGTAGTTTCAGAGGAGTAGTCGCTACAAGTTTTTACTATATAACTCTATGCAACGAAAGATGGCCACTGGCAGCCATGTTTAACGTCGAATCAAAATAATGTTCGACTCGGATCAACATCATGTCATGCTGATCATTTTAGAAAAAGTCCCATATCAATATCACTTATAGCTTTCAAGAAGTAGTCGCTACAAACTTATTTTTTAAAAATCTATTTTTAGCTGTGACGGCCATCTTGATTTTCTGGCAGATCTGAAATTTTGCTAGGATCAAATAGACATCAAGAGCAAAATTTCTGTACAGTTTCATGAAAATCCACCAAGTAGTTTCAGAGGAGTAGTCGCTACAAGTTTTTACTATATAACTCTATGTAAACAAAGATGGCCGCTGGCATCCATGTTTAACGTCGAATCAAAACGATTTTTGACAAGGACCAACATCATGTCATGCTGATCATTTTAGAAAAAGTCCCATATCAATATCACTTATAGTTTTCAAGAAGTAGTTGCTACAAACTTGTATTTTAAAACTCTATTTTTAGCTTTGGCTGCCATCTTGGATTTCACATCAACATGAATTTTTGTTAGGATCAACTAGACCTTATGGGCAACATTTCTGTAAAGTTTCATGAATATCCACCCAGTAGTTTCAGAGGAGTAGTCGCTACAAATAAAAGTTTACGGACAGACAGACGGACAGACGGACGGACGACGGACGCCGCACTACGGCATAAGCTCTGCTGATCTCTGATCAGTCGAGCTAAAAATGTCAAAGTGCCATTACTCCGTCATAAATCAGCGAACTGAAACAAAAGCGTAATATGCACAACTAGACATCTTACCGATGCTTCCTGCCAAGTTTCGTCGAAATCCAAAAAGGCGTTTAGGAGGAGTAGCGCCGACAAGAAATTTAAAAATGTAAACACTCCATCAAAAATCAAAGAACCGGAAAAAAACGCAATAGGCACTAGAAATCATAGCAATGCTTCCTGTTAACACGGCGTTAACATACAAAAAAAGTTTAAAAAATAAAAAAAAAAAATAGTAAAAAAATAATAATATGAAATTAAAAAATAAAAAAAAATCAACAAAAAAAAAATAAAAAAAAATCAACAAAAAAAAATCTATCAATAAATCAAATAAAAAAATTCAATAATAATCAAAAAACAAGAGGCCCAAGAGGGCCTGTGGACGCTCTACTGGCTAATATGGCTCTTATGACATCAATGAAGCAAGTGACTATCGTCTTAAAGAGGCAAAATATAGCAATAACTCCGCCATTACTGGTCCGATCTGGCTAGTTTACCAAGTTAATAAAAATTAAAAAAAAAATTAAATAAATATAAAAAAAAAAAATTAAAAAAAAAAAAATAAAAATAAAAAAAAAAAAAAAAAGAAAATAAAAATTTAAAAAAAAAGAACAAAATTGGTAAAGGACCATAATCTTATAGCAACAGCAAAATATTAAACCTCTGGCTCTTGCAGTTTCAGAGAAGAAAATTGTTTTTTTCCTATACATGTCTATGTAAAACATGTGACCCTTGGTGCGGGGCCAAATGTAACCCCAGGGTCACCATTTAAACAAAGTTGGTAAAGGACCATAAGCTTATAATAAATGTAAAATATCAAACCTCTGGCTCTTGTAGTTTCCGAGAAGAAGATTTTTTAAAAAAAAATCCTACATAAGTCTATGTAAAACTGTGACCCTCGGGGCGGGGACAAATTTGACCCCAGGGTCACCATTTGAACAAACTTAGTAGAGAACCATAAGCAGATGCTACATGTATTACATGAGAGCTCTGTGCCATGTGGTTCCAAAGAAGAAGATTTTTTTCAGTTTTTCCCTATACAAGCCTATGTAAAACTGTGACCCCCGGGGTGGGGCCAAATGTGACCCCTGGGTCACCATTTGAACAAACTTGGTAGAGAACCACAAGCTTATAGCAAATGCAAAAATATTAAACCTCTGGCTCTTGCAGTTTCAGAGAAGAAGATTTTTTAAGTTTTTCCCTATACATGTCTATGTAAAACATGTGACCCTTGGGGCGGGGCCAAATGTGACCCGAGGGTCACCATTTGAACAAACTTGGTAAAGGACCATAAGCTTATAGTAAATGCAAAATATCAAACCTCTGGCTGTTGTAGTTTCCAAGAAGATTTTTAAAAAAAATTCCTATATAAGTCTATGTAAAACTGTGACCCCCGGGGCGGGGACAAATTTGACCCCAGGGTCACCATTTGAACAAACTTAGTAGAGGACCAAAAGCTGATGCTACATGTAATACATGAGAGCTCTGTGCCTTGTGTTTTCTGAGAAGTAGATTTTTTAAAGTTTTTTCCTATATGTCTATATGAAAAACATGCAAAACCTCAATATACAAACTTTGGACCCCCGGGGCACGGCCATTTTTGACCCCGGGGACTTTATTTGAACAAACTTGATAGTCTAGGCGTTGGCGATCATTTTAAAAGAAAAACTGTTGAAATCTGTCCAGCAGTTCTGGAGAAGAAGATTTTTTAAGGTTTCGACCATATATGGTAATGGCAGCCATCTTGGATGGAGCGCTGACCTAATTTTAACAAATCTAAAAAGCATTCATCTAAGGATCATCCATGTGAAGTTTGGTCAAAATTAGCCAAGCGGTTTCTGAGGCGAAGTCGTTTGAAGAAAAGTTAACGGACGACAGACGACAGACAGACGACAGACAGACAGACGGACGACGGACGACGGACAACACACCATCCCATAAGCTCTTCTGGCCGTTGGCCAGTAGAGCTAAAAAACAAATTAAAAAAAACAAAAAAAACAACACCTATATATATATTAAAAACAAATGTAAACAAAAAAAATGTACCAATAATAAAAAAAAAGGAAAAACATCTGGTAAAGTTTGGTAAAGATCAGATGAAAAAAATGAAATCCCTATCGTATTAATGAGGCAAAATATAGCATTTTCAACTAAATCAAGGGCTATAACTCCGCTGTTACTGGTCCAATCTGGCTGGTTTTCATTTATATTAACAATCTGTTAAAGTTTGGTAAAGATCGGATGAAAAATGAAGGCTCTTGGCCAGTAGAGCTAAAAATCATCAGCTCCAAAAAGTAGATCAAGGTCATAGATGAAATCCATGGGTCCAAAAAGATACACTACCCAAGACACAACTATTGCAAAATAGAATATCTTTTCTTCAAAGATTAAGCTATAAATAAGGTTTAGTGCATAATTATAGTTCATGGGAAAGTGATGTAAATGTAACAAAGTTATCTGCCCTTTGCTTGGAGAGTCAAGGTCACATCCACATCTGCTTTGTCACGTTGCGATGTACCACCCTAGATACAACTATAAACAAAGTTTGAAAGGTCTAGTGCATACAGTTTGCGCGAAATTGACCTCAACGCAAAAGTTGAAGGTAAAATTATTAAGTTATCTGCCCTTTTGGAGGGTCAAGGTCACTTACACATTTGCTTTGTCACGTTGCGATGTACCACCCAGGATACAACTATAAGCAAAGTTTGAAAGGTCTAGTGCATAGTTTGTGAAAAAGTGACCTAAACGCAAAAGTTGAACCTAAAAATTATTGTTATCTGCCCTTTGCTTGGAGGGTCAAGGTCACTTACACATTTGCTTTGTCACGTTGCAATGTACCACCCAAGATACAACTATAAGCAAAGTTTGATAGGTCTAGTGCATACAGTTTGTGAGAAAATTACCTAAACGCAAAACTTGAATGTTGACACCGCCCCTGTGCTGTCGCCGCCAGAAAAGCAACACCTATGAAAAAGAGACAAAAAAAGATGTCTCCCCTACAGGAGAAAGGGCCATAAATCCGCCAAAAATCATTAAACAGGAACACAACGAAGACATGTGCAACTGGGCTTGATAATGGTCATTCCTACCAAGTTTCATGGAAATCCAGGAGAAGTAGTTGGGACAAAGCTTATGTATTAAAACCTTTAAAGGGCCGTAACTCCACCAAAAATCATTCAACCAGAACAGACCACAATAGCAATATGCGCAACTAGGCTTGGTACTGATAATTCCTGCCATTGAAATCCAACCAGAGGTTCGGGAGAACAAGTTGGGTAAAGTTTGTGTATAAGGGGCCATAACTCTGTCAAAAATCATTAAACCGGAACATGCAATGACTTTGCGCAACTAGGCTTCCTGACAAGTTTCGTTGAAATCCAGACAGGGGTTCAGGAGAACTAGTCTGTACAGTTAGTGTATTAAAACCTTTAAAGCGCCATAACTCCGCAAAAAAAACATTCAACTGGAACACAGCGATGACATGCACAACTAGGTTTGATACTGATCATCCTTGCCAAGTTTTGTTGAAATTTGGCCAGGGCTTCAGCAGCACTATTCCGGACAAAGTTTGTAATAAAACCTGTAAAGGGCCATAACTCCGCCAAAAATCGTTCAACCGGAAAACGGTGATATGCACAACTAGGCTTGGTACTGATCATCCCTGCAACGTTTCTTTGAAGTCCGACCAGGGCTTCAGGAGAACTAGTCCGGACAAAGTTTGCGTAGCAAAACCGTTAAAGGATCATAACTCTGCCAAAATTCTTTCAACCGGAACACGGTGATGATATGCAAAACTAGGTTTGGTACTGATCATCCTTGCCATGTTTCGTTGAAATTTGGCCAGGGGTTTAGCAGAAATAGTCCGGACAAAGTTTGTGTATTAAAACCTGTAAAACAACTCCATCAAAAATCGTTCAACTGGAACAACGTGATGATATGCCGACTAGGCATGGTACTGACCATCCCTGCGACATTTCTCTGAAATGGGGCCAGGGTTCAGGAGAACTAGTCCGAATAAAGTTTGTGTAGTAAAACCTTTAACGGGCCACAACTCTTGACAAAAATCATTCGACTGGATCACGGTGACGATATTCATAACTAAATTTGGTACTGATCATCCCTGCAAAGTTTCATTAAAATCTGGCCAAATAAAGGGCCTATAGTCTTAATGAGGCAACTAAATCAAGGGCCGTAACTCCGGATTTTACCAATACGATTTAGCAGGTTTTCAGCCTGAGCTTTCATTGATATGAACAATTTGGTAAAGTTTGTAAATATTTGTAAAAGTTCCGATGCAAAATGAAGGTACTGTTGTGTTAATGAGGCCAAATTATAGCATATTTCAAAAAATCAAGGGTCATAACTCCAGCATAAATGGTCAGATCTGGCTGGTTTTCGAATGCATCCAAGACTTCATTGCATTTAATAATCTATGAAAGTTTGGTAAAATGAAGGTGCCAGTGTTCACAAGGCAAAAAATGGCATTATTCAGTAAAACACAGGCCGTAACTCTGGAGTTACTGATCGGATCTGGCTGGGTTTTTTTTGCGAACTTGTCTGACCTTTCATTGATATTTACAATCTATGCCAAATTGGTAAAGATAAAATAATAAATGAAGGTGTAAGTGTGTTCACAAGACAGAATATGAAATTTTTCAGCAAAACAGGGGCCATAACTCTGGTGTTACTAATCCGATCCGCCTGGTTTTTAACTCACCCGAGCTTCCATTGATATACACTGGCAAAGTTTCGTAAAGATCAAATACAAAATGAAGGTGCTAGAGTGGCATTTTTCAGCAAAACAAGGGACGTAACTCTGGTGTTACTAATTCGATCCGACTGGTTTTCAAACTCATCCGAGCTTTCATAGATACAAAGACACTGGCAAAGTTTCTTAAAGACCCGATTGATATTGAATCCCCTATCCCCTATCTGCTGGCCAAAGGCCACTAGAGCTAAGTCTTCTCGTCTGAAAACGCTTGATGGATTTCAAATTAATTTCACAGAAATGATGTTTGGGTATATTAATTTCACAGAAATGATGTTTGGGTGGACTTTTACCAAGATTGTTCAAGCCGGGTTTTATATTCCTACATGGAAATCTTAAAAAATCTTCTCGTCTGAAACCGCTTGACGAATTTCAATTAATTTGACAGAAACGGTGTTTGGGTGGGCCTCTATCAAGATTGTTCAAGCTGGGTTGATTCGTCTAAAAACATAGCCGCCAGGGGGCGGGGCTTATTTTTGCTACCTTTCTATACGGAAAACTTTAAAAAATCTTTTCTTCCGACTGCTTGATGGATTTCAAAATAATTAATTATTAGCAGTAATTAATAATTAAGATTGTTCAAACCGGGTTGATGTTTAAAAACATGGCTGCCATGGGGCAGTGCAGTTTCCCTATACGAGAGTGCTTCAAAAAGTTCTGTCACTAGTCACTATAGGCATATATCCTTTGAACTGGATATTACATTGAGATAAGGTAGTGTATTTATAGTACTACTGGGTTCGCTCTCTTAAATTCCACAACAAAAATGAAACTTTTCCGGTTATGTATACCCTTTAATTACCTCCCCCTACCACACCTTTTGGATACTGGCATCTCTGAAAATGTCCTTGTTACAAAACGTTGTAAAAATTATTTGAATAATTCTATGCTTTTAAATTTTCTTGTACGCCATCTGTTGATATTCACCCATAATCCATGAAAATGATTTTCGAGAATTCGGAAAGGTCTTGTTGCAAACCAGATATGAGTGAATGCATATCCCTTAATTTTAGCAGAAATAACACAGATTTTCTTCATTTTGTTTACAGAAATATTATAATATCTTTTAAATGTCGTAAATACTCTCATAGTATTAATATGATTTCATATTTTTTTACAAATCCTGGTCCTTCAGTGTTTAAATTTCATATTCAACACATTATTGTATAATTTGGTACAATGTTTAGTGAAAATATTGATCATCCAAAAAAGCTATTTTAGAAGACTGCCCTTCCATTTAATGTCCATTTATCATTAAATTAATTTGACACGTTAGCTTAAAATGTTAATTTCTAAGACAATGCTTTTTCATCTAACATGCTTAAATTCTGAATCTTGTAATGCACAGATATAACTGGTAATGTATGAGAAATTTCAAAGGTCTTCGACAAGTACTTAAAGAGAAACAGGCATTTAAAAAAAGTAACAATTAACATACCTGAACAAACTCAGGACGAAAATGCCTCAGTATGTATAACTGATATGTATTAAATGTTCCATAACTTTCGTCACACAAAAGATACAGCATTCATTTTACCATCAATGGAATGGTAGTGAAATTCTCGTTCATTTGGTACCAAACATTAACACTCACAACGAGCACATAATTGTTAAAACGCGTTAGTGACAGAACTTATTGAATGACCCTCGTATAACTAAATCAGAAAACTTTAACAAGAGGTCAATGACCTTAAAGCTCTACTGATAGGTTTTGATAGCTAGATCAGCATTCCTGTGAAGTTTCATGAAAATCTGTAGTCGCTTCAAGTTTTTACTATATAACTCCATGTAAACAAAGATGGCCACTGGTAGCCATGCTTAATGTCGAAATCAAAATAATGTCGTGCTGATCATTTTAGAAAAAGTCCCATATCAATGTCAATTATAGTTTTCAAGAAGTAGTTGCTACAAATTTGTTTTTTAAAAATCTATTTTTAGCCATGGTGGCCATATTGAATTTCCGTCAGACCTGAAATTTTGCTAGGATCAACTAGACATCAAGAGCAACCTTCCTGTGAAGTTTCATGAAAATCTGTAAAGTAGTTTGAGAGGAGTAGTCGCCACAAGTTTTTCCTATATAACTCTATGTAAATAAAGATGGCCACTGGCTGCCATGTTTGACATGGAAATAAAATGAATTTTGGTTAGGACCAAGTATATCTCACCAGTAATTTTGGTAAAAGTTCCAATTCAATATCACTTACAGTTTTTGAGAAGTAGTCACCACAGTCACATTTTTTAAAATCTATTTTTAGCATTGGCAGCCATCTTGAATTTCCTACCGACCTGAATTTTAACTAGGATCAACTAGTCATCAAGAGCAACATTCCTGTCAAGTTCCATGAAATTCCATCAGAGTAGTCGCCACAAGTTTTTCCTATATAACTCTATGTGCAAAGATGGCCACTGGTGGCCATGTTTGACATCCAATCAAAATGTACTTTGGTTAGGACCAACTACATGTCGTGCCAGTCATTTTGGTAAAGGTTCCAAATCAATATCACTTACGGTTTTTGAGAAGTAGTCTCCACAAAATCACATTTTTTAAAATTTATTTCTAGCCGTGGCAGCCATCTTGAATTTCCGGCTGACCTGAATTTTTGCTAGGATCAACTAGACATCAAGAGCAACATTCCTGTGTAGTTTCATGAAATCCATGAAGTAGTTGCCACAAGTTTTTCCTATATAACTCTATGTAAACAAAGATGGCCACTGGCACTTAGCATTGGCAGCCATCTTGAATTTCCTACCGACCTGAATTTTAACTAGGATCAACTAGTCATCAAGAGCAACATTCCTGTCAAGTTCCATGAAATTCCATCAGGTAGTTTCAGAGGAGAAGTCGCCACAAGTTTTTCCTATATAACTCTATGTGCAAAGATGGCCACTGGCGGCAATGTTTGAAATCCAATCAAAATGAACTTTGGTCAGGATCAAATACATGTCATGCCAGTCATTTTGGTAAAGGTTTCAAATCAATATCGCTTTTGAGAGGTAGTCGCCACAAAATCACATTTTTAAAAATCTCTTTTTAGCCATGGTGGCCATCTTGAATTTCTGGCTGACCTGAATTTTTGCTAGGACCAACTAGACATCAAGTGAATGTTCATGAAAATTCGTGAAGTAGTTTCAGAGGAGTAGTCGCCACAAAATAAGTTTACAGACGGACAACGCATCACAGCATAAGCTCTGCTGATCTTTGATCAGTCTAAATCTTCTTGCCTGAAACCACAAGTTTTGAATCAGGTAGTTTGCATGTACCATCATCTACTGATCCTAGACAAAGATTGTACAAATACTGAACCTGGGGTAAAATTATGTATGTATTGCATCGTTTTCGTTTGGATCCTAAAGAAAACCTGATAACAATTGTGTTTAGTGTTTTATTGCTTCAAATTGTCTCACTTGTTATCAATGTAAGCTCCTGCAAGTTAGAAAACCTGATATCTCATAGTTATGGCCCTTGATAAAACACGAGCACTGCCTAGTGGGGCATATTTTCCCGTTGTTTTACATACTTCTGGTCCATATTTGACATTATGGGTAAGCAATATCAAGTACTTCCAATCAGTCATCCTCAAACTATAGACAGTCTACCTGTGAAGCTTCATTTGTGTGGTTACAAACCTCGGAGAGAGCTTGATCACCTTGGTTACCTTGAACCTACTGACCCCCAAATGTAAATGGGTCATCCTTTTATCATTTGTGTATGGATGGGAAGACATTTTCCAGGTATTACATGCCTAATAAATGTTTTTATTATATTTAAACAATTATTAAAACCAGTGTGGACATATGATTTGTACAGATTTTAGTTATTATAAATTGAGCAATATAATATGAAATAAGACATGACTTAATGGTATCTTTTCAATGAAGGTTAATTTATTTTGAATGGGTCAGGTGTCTCACATCTTTTAAAGATTCGACCACAAAAGGGAAACAAATAGATATTGTTTGTTTGGCATGTAATGTCATTTTCCAGCACATTTTAGGCTATGTATGATGGTCAATTTTTAGTCGAGGCACACCTCCCACTTGTTCCTGGTTAGAACCAGTACTGTATACCTCCTGCCTGTAAGTATCGACACTTTCTCACAAGTCGAGTTCTAGTGGGATTGGAACCCGCATTTGTGAGAGGTGAGACGGTTTTAAACAGCGACTTTACCCTCTCGACCACGGATGCGATCGACACAAAAAGGGATCGCTAAGGGGCAAAATAAGAAGATCATGTTTAGTTAATTTAATATTTAATAGTTTAATATTTATCTAGGTCAAGTTGTAGACAGTAATTATTGTTCATATTTTAACAGTTTTATCACAGTTTCACACAAATACAAGGGTGGATTCAGGGTTTGAGGGGCATGCCCCCAGACCCTCTTCAAATCCTGGATCTGCACCTGAATTGAATTGAATTGGATTTTATAGTTGCACCAACAGCTAAGGTCATATGGCGACTTTCCAGCTTCCACTGGTGGAGAAGACCCCAGGTGCCCCTCCGGGCAATTTTCGTGCACGGGCGGGCACCTGGGTAGAACCACCGACGTTCCGCAAGCCAGCTGGATAGCTTCCTCACATAAAGATTCCTAGGCCCCTGAGGGATCAAACCTACAGCGGTGAGGGGCAAGTGATGGATCTGCACCTGAATTGTATACAATCATGCTATCAATAATAAATCTAGAATATGTATAAAATGTACTGCACATTACATTTTTCACCAGCAGTACACCTAGAAGACTTTGTTAAACGTTTAACTGTACAAATTAATCTATATTAATAGCAGTACACATGTACTGAAGTACTAAAACACATAATAGTTCACCTCAAAGAACTACAATAGAATTTGCAGCAACTCTGCAGTTCAGGGTGAGAAGGTCCTAGGCCCGTTCTTCATATTTTATCTCGATGTACATGGAGGATGAGCCTGGCATGTTCATGCCTGTTAGGCGCCATATTCATGTGTTGGTGCGCCTTAAAACCCCAATTCAATTCAATTCACCTCAAAGAAAAGGCTCTTTAGGTCCCAGTCAAGAGCACTAACCATTCAATTAATATTAATCTGCAAAAATATAAATTTAGACAATTTTTCCGATAATAAATAGAGGATATTTGTTGTTTTGGAATGTGAAACGGACTATTTCATCAAGAAGTGAGCAAACTTTGCAAAGCATGAGTGAAAGATGCAAGTTTGAACACTTCTGAGATGAAATAAAATCCGTTATTCGTGACAAAGCAACAAATATTCTGTTTATTTTTTGCCTTGTAATCAAAGTTTACTCAAAAAAGAGGTGTTTTTGGCAACGTCATATATATGTCGAATTTGCTATTTTTAAAGGTTTATTTTAAAGGGCTCTGAAAAACCTGAAAAAAAGTTTGAAGAATTATCAAAATGCCATGAAAAATAAAGGAGATATGACCTATTGATTGAAAATGTGCAAAGAAACATAAATGGAGGCAGCCATCTTGAAACGATGACATCATCGTGTCATTTTACCATATATGGCATATTGACAAAATGTCCTTTAAAGCAAAGAAAATCACTGCAAATTGATTAAAAATAAATATATAGATGTAGCATGTATAAATTGTATGCTTATTTTTTCTTTTGCAGAGATTGAGATTTTCTCTGCAAAAGAAAAAATAAGCATACAATATATACATGCTACATCTATATATTTATTTTTAATCAATTTGCAGTGATTTTCTTTGCTTTATACACATGGAAATCTCCATTTTGAAAACCTGCGGCATCCCATTAGTTTTTTCTAAATAACATTACCAAATTGTTTTTTGTATATTACTGACTTTTAATAATACTGCAACAATAATATATTTCAACATTTGGTAAAATAACATAGAAAATTGAAAACACAGCGTTTTTATTTAATGATATGCAAGCCGGTTTAAAGTCAAAATGTTCCTTGATAAATAAGTAGACGCTAATATTGATGCTTGATAAAAACATCAAGATTGCCGTGTGTCCCTTTAAAATATATTTTGTCAATATGCCATATAGTAAAAAGGCGCGATGACGTCATCATTCCAAGATGGCCGCCTCCATTTATGTTCTGTGCACATTTTCAATAGGTCGTATCTCCTTTATTTTTCATGTTATTTTGATAATTCTTTCAGCTTTTTTCAAGTTTTTCAGAGTCCTTTTAGTCTTTGAATTAAAATGTTAGTGTCACTAGCCTGAATTCTTATATACTCAATGAAAACCCGTACATTTTTCTTAGCCCGACTACATAAATTAAATAAATTCACTATCCAGAATGACAGTTTACTAGCCCCGGGCTTCGGGCTACAGGGTTAATTCAGAGATTGCCTTTTAAATAAATATTGTTTGAAAATAGTGCACCAACCCCTTTAACCCACCATAACTTCTAAAATACTCGACTGATTTCAATAAACTACAGTAACTAATTTTCTTTATAGAAGTTATTTCCAAACCAATGATATAACTTTCTGTACTACAGTAATTCAGATGACATACCTCACCAATTTTCAAAAACTACATCCGATTTCTTAGAAAATTAGAGCTGAAGATATAAATTCAGTTATTTTCTAAACAAAGTTGTTCTTGACATTTTAAACAAAAAAGTAGCAACTGCAGTGAAACAATAAAAGTATATTTCACAGTATGAAATAATACTTATTTCACTGCTAAAATGCAGTATTCCACCGCTATTTATAAAATTAATATGTTAACTGTATATCTATTTTTGAAATTATCTTTACCAGCAAGGAATCTGCCATTTTCGTTATAAAGCCGCTATGCCATATAAAGACCATGTGTCTTATAATATCATGCATATGTTCATAAGTTTACATGATTGAAATACCCGAGCTTGAATATCAGGGTAAATGATATGGTAACTCATAAATATTCAATTCAAAATAGCAGCCATAAAGACCTGAAAAAGTACATGTATACCTGATGGTTTATAAACCTAACTCACGTTTTTAAAAAAGCAAAGAATTTAAACAAATATGAAGAAGTAATTTACGTTGTATACCTGTTGGTTTAGTAAGGCCAAACAAAAAAATAGGTGTGTTTCCTATTGCATGCTCTAAAAAAATAAGGACGGTAGGTAGGCATTTTTTTTTTTTTTTGGAGCAAGATATTGTGAGATTCTACATGTATTTATCTCATAAACCCCATACAAGTTGCTCAGTGATGTCAGTTTACCTCGATATATTGTGATAAATCATTGTTCAGAACAAATATATAAAAAAAAAAAAAAATTGTTTCATGTCGGCCCCTTAAAAATAGAAATTTAACCCTGTAGCCCGAAGCCAGGGGCTAGTAAACTGTCATTCTTGACGGTTTAAAGAAACAAGAGGTCAATGACCTTGAAGCTCTACTGATTGATTTTGATTTCAGGAAGAAGTCGCTACAGACTTGTTTTTTGAAAATCTATTTTTAACCGTGGCGGCCATCTTGAATTTCCGGCTGACCTGAAATTTTGCTAGGATCAATTAGACATTACGAGCAACATTCCTGTGAAGTTTAATGAAAATCCGTCAAGTAGTTTCAGAGGAGTAGTCGCTACAAGATTTCATTATATAACTCTAAGTAAACAAAGATGGCAGCTGGTAGCCATGTTTAACGTCAAATCAAAACGATTTTCGACAAGGACCAACATCATGTCATACTGATCATTTTAGAAAAATTCCCATATCAATATCTCTTATAGTTTTGAAGTAGTCACTACAAACTTATTTATTTTAAATCTATTTCTAGCTGTGGCGGCCATCTTGAATTTCCGGCCGACCTGAAATTTTTCTAGGATCAACTAGACATCAAGAGCAACATTCCTGTGAAGTTTCATGAACATCCGTCAAGTAGTTTCAGAGGAGTAGTCGCTACAAGTTTTTACTATATAACTCTATGTAACCAAAGATGGCCACTGGCAGCCATGTTTAACGTCGAATCAAAATAATTTTCCACAAGGATTAACATCATGTCATGCTGATCATTTTAGAAAAAGTCCCATATCAATATCACTTATAGTTTTCAAGAAGTAGTCGCTACAAAC
This sequence comes from Cyrtodaria siliqua, assembly GCA_037043455.1. NCBI lineage: Eukaryota > Metazoa > Mollusca > Bivalvia > Adapedonta > Hiatellidae > Cyrtodaria > Cyrtodaria siliqua. The sequence continues at coordinate 96,993 of JAWPHD010005761.1, read as the reverse complement.
TTATTTTTTAAAAATCTATTTTTAGCTGCGACGGCCATCTTGAATTTCTGGCAGATCTGAAATTTTGCTAGGATCAATTAGACATCAAGAGCAACATTCCTGTAAAGTTTCATGACAATCCGTCAAGTAGTTTCAGAGGAGTAGTCGCTACAAGTTTTTACTATATAACTCTATGTAAACAAAGATGGCCGCTGGCAGCCATGTTTAACGTTGAATCAAAACGATTTTTGACAAGGATCAACATCATGTCATGCTGATCATTTTAGAAAAAGTTCCATATCAATATCACTTATAGTTTTCAAGAAGTAGTCGCTACAAACTTGTATTTTAAAACTCTATTTTTAGCTTTGGCGACCATCTTGGATTTCACATCAACATGAATTTTTGCTAGGATCAACTAGACTTTATGGGCAAAATTTCTGTAAAGTTTCATGAATATCCATCCAGTAGTTTCAGAGGAGTTGTCGCTACAAATAAAAGTTTACGGACAGACAGACGACGCCGCACCACGGCATAAGCTCCTCTGATCAGTAGAGCTAAAAAGGAGCAACTGCAGTGAAACAATAAAAGTATATTTCACAGTATGAAATAACACTTATTTCACTGCTAAAATGCAGTATTCCACTGCTATTTATAAAATAAATATGTTAACTGTATATCTATTTTTGAAATTATCTTTACCAGCAAGGAATCTTCCATGTGCGAGTTAAGTCTATTATAGTTGTTATTGTAGAATCTCACAATATCTTGCTCCAAAAAAAATTAAAAAAATGCCTACCTACCGACCCTATTTTTTTAGAGCATGCAATAGGAAACACAGGTATTTTTTTGTTTGGCCTAAGCTTAAACACAATGAACATATATAAAGTTGCTATGGAGCCTTTCAACTCGAGGCAAAGGTAAGCTTTGCCCTTTGTACTGATTTTTTGTAAACTTAACCCGCCACATATAAAATGGACTGTTCTTTCTTTAAATTAAGACCATTCCATTTATGTGACAAAGGGCATTTTGGGGAAAATGACTGATCAGCAGCGGGACATTTTATCAGCTTGCGAGTTAAGGCTATTATAGTCGTGCTTTAATAGCGGGTTAAGGGTTAAATTTGATTAAAAACAAGTTTTTGAAGTCTTGAACAACACATTTACTAAACCATTTCAGACAACTCTAGATCTACCTTGTTTTCATGGCTCAGCGCTCTAGATACCACTGATGAAGGCAAACACTGACCATAGAAAGTCAGTGGTATCTCTGGATACCACTGATGAAGGCAAACACTGGCCATAGCAAGTCAGTGGTTCCTCTGGATACCACTGATGAGTGGTTCCTCTGGATACCACTGATGAAGGCAAACACTGGCCATAGCAAGTCAGTGGTATCTCTGGATACCACTGATGAAGGCAAACACTGGCCATAGCAAGTCAGTGGTCTCCAATAAGAGCCAACAGGTAAGACAAATTAACCACTCACTCATTGGTCAGTATAATCAAACGAGATTAGATATGAAACTCTCCACAGAGGAGGGCATCTCTGCGCCAGGGCTTACCTACCATGACCCCTCTCGTTCCAGCTCTCGATTTGTCATATGGACCAATCTTCCATTGATAAAACTAGTGTGGAAACAAAATGCTGGCATGCTGTTATAATGTAAACTGCGCACTCATTTGTCTAAATGTTCATTTTTAGCAACAGAATTTTGCTTTGTACACAATTCTATTTAAAATAATGTGAAGTTCCTAATTCAGTTCTTTTTCATGATACATACACTCAAGAAAGTCTCATATGCACTTAAAATAAAATCAGCCAGCGTTAAAAGAACAATTTAATCCACAAAAGCCTGCATCAGCCAGATTTATAAGAACTGTTCTTGAGCACTTGCAGAAATATCCAACAGTTTCCAGGCAGCCTCTGGGTCAAGCTCCTCTTGGTCCCGACACAACGCCCACACATATGTTATACGCATAATTTTATCCTGAAAATATAATAAACCATTACCATTATGCAGATTCAAAATGATGAAAGTTGCGATTTATATCAATTAAAAAGTTGCAAAAATGCTCAAATAATGACCTCCGCCTAAATTGAAGGAAACTAGAAGGGTGTTCCACGGAACACTTGTGTCGCCTACCGTGTGCTTATTTCACCAAGTACAATCTAACTATAAAGTTTGAAGACACGGGGTGCAATCCAGGGCCTTCCCCAGCCATTTATGGCACAGCGGCACCGCGATCCCGTAACTTATATGACATGCCGCGATCCCTTAATCTGACCGTGACCCTTTAAAACCATGCCGCGATCCCTTAAAAATGGGTCAAAACATTCATTTCCCAGTGTTAATTAATGACATATCTGACCAAATAATGCACTGAGGCATAAACTCCTGACAAGCATACGACCTTAGCTCCTGACTGGAGTGTTTTCATAAGGATTAGAGGGGCAGAGGTGTTAATTACCTCCGCGATAAGGGTCTAATTCAAGAGTTCAACCATGCATACATGACCTTTAAACTTGTTATTTCATCAAATGTGAAAATAATTTACTTATCTCGGGGTTGCAGATTATAAATTTAGTTTACTTCCGGTTTTGAATTTGCTTTCGTGTTTCAAACTAAAACGATTAATTATGAATAAAGACAGCAATTTTATAACATTTAAATAAACTTATAGCTGTTTCCTAACTTTTTTTTTCGAAAGCGCTAACGTATTTGATGCAGTAAACATGACTTAGACGTTAAGATATTGTAAGACATGTCAGCATAAAAAGTTGATGTAAATCCGGATAGTCCTTATTTCGGATGGTTAAAAACACACCACACTGCGCGTTATAACAGAATTACTCCTGCTTAACTTCACCACATATAATAAAGTGTTTACAAGATAAAAAAAAATCTAGCACAGCAAAGGAAACAATGTATAAAGTTGACATGTACATGCATGACCATTTCTTTCCAAAAAAGAAAAAGAAATGCTCATTCATGTACTATCTATGGCAGACTGGTAGATATATTTAAAACATGTTTTAAATGTGTCAGGTGTATGCCAAAATCCTTATTTTACTTCAAAACATGAAAAAGAAATCGACATGAAAGAGGGGAGACCCCTCCCACACCCACACCCTAACCCCTCGTGCGCTAAATGCCACTATTCCTTAAAAAAATCCTGGGGAAGGCCCTGCAATCCTTCATGAATTATGGAGCAGTTTTTTTAAGTGTTCAAGTTTATGAAAAGGGACATACATCTGCACTGGATAACTGAAAAGGAAAGACTGTATAAAGTTTCATGACCTTAGGTCAATATTTTGTCAAGTTATCAGCTAGGTTACAGTGCAGGTTAAAGTTTTATGAAAAAGGGGCATAACACTGCCAAAATGAAGTCAGAGTTATTGGACATGTGTAACAACATTCCTTCAGTTAAGATGAATATGTGTGATGTTTCATGAACATAGGTCAAATACTTTTTCAAGTTATGGCCAGTTATGAGCTTGGTTAGGTTGCAGGTTAAAGTTTTATGAAAGGGGGCATAACTCTGTTAAAATGAAAGTCAGAGTTATTGGTCATGGGTAGCAATACTCTGTGTGGTAAGATGAATATGTGTGTGAATTTTCACGAACATAGGTCAAATACTTCTTAAGGTATGGCCATTTATGAGCTTGGTTGGGTTGCAGGATAAAGTTTATGAAAGGGGGCATAACTCTGTTAAAATGAAAGTCAAGAGTTATTGGTCATGGGTATCAATATTCTGTGTGGTAAGATGAATATGTGTGTGAAGTTTCATGAACATAGGTCAAATACTTCTTAAGGTATGGCCATTTATGAGCTTGGTTGGGTTGCAGGATAAAGTTTATGAAAGGGGGCATAACTCTGTTAAAATGAAAGTCAAGAGTTATTGGTCATGGGTATCAATATTCTGTGTGGTAAGATGAATATGTGTGTGAAGTTTCATGAACATAGGTCAAATACTTCTTAAGGTATGGCCATTTATGAGCTTGGTTGGGTTGCAGGATAAAGTTTATGAAAGGGGGCATAACTCTGTTAAAATGAAAGTCAAGAGTTATTGGTCATGGGTATCAATATTCTGTGTGGTAAGATGAATATGTGTGTGAAGTTTCATGAACATAGGTCAAATACTTCTTAAGGTATGGCCATTTATGAGCTTGGTTGGGTTGCAGGATAAAGTTTATGAAAGGGGGCATAACTCTGTTAAAATGAAAGTCAAGAGTTATTGGTCATGGGTATCAATATTCTGTGTGGTAAGATGAATATGTGTGTGAAGTTTCATGAACATAGGTCAAATACTTCTTAAGGTATGGCCATTTATGAGCTTGGTTGGGTTGCAGGATAAAGTTTATGAAAGGGGGCATAACTCTGTTAAAATGAAAGTCAAGAGTTATTGGTCATGGGTATCAATATTCTGTGTGGTAAGATGAATATGTGTGTGAATTTTCACGAACATAGGTCAAATACTTCTTAAGGTATGGCCATTTATGAGCTTGGTTGGGTTGCAGGATAAAGTTTATGAAAGGGGGCATAACTCTGTTAAAATGAAAGTCAAGAGTTATTGGTCATGGGTATCAATATTCTGTGTGGTAAGATGAATATGTGTGTGAAGTTTCATGAACATAGGTCAAATACTTCTTAAGGTATGGCCATTTATGAGCTTGGTTGGGTTGCAGGATAAAGTTTATGAAAGGGGGCATAACTCTGTTAAAATGAAAGTCAAGAGTTATTGGTCATGGGTATCAATATTCTGTGTGGTAAGATGAATATGTGTGTGAAGTTTCATGAACATAGGTCAAATACTTCTTAAGGTATGGCCATTTATGAGCTTGGTTGGGTTGCAGGATAAAGTTTATGAAAGGGGGCATAACTCTGTTAAAATGAAAGTCAAGAGTTATTGGTCATGGGTATCAATATTCTGTGTGGTAAGATGAATATGTGTGTGAAGTTTCATGAACATAGGTCAAATACTTCTTAAGGTATGGCCATTTATGAGCTTGGTTGGGTTGCAGGATAAAGTTTATGAAAGGGGGCATAACTCTGTTAAAATGAAAGTCAAGAGTTATTGGTCATGGGTATCAATATTCTGTGTGGTAAGATGAATATGTGTGTGAATTTTCACGAACATAGGTCAAATACTTCTTAAGGTATGGCCATTTATGAGCTTGGTTGGGTTGCAGGATAAAGTTTATGAAAGGGGGCATAACTCTGTTAAAATGAAAGTCAAGAGTTATTGGTCATGGGTATCAATATTCTGTGTGGTAAGATGAATATGTGTGTGAAGTTTCATGAACATAGGTCAAATACTTCTTAAGGTATGGCCATTTATGAGCTTGGTTGGGTTGCAGGATAAAGTTTATGAAAGGGGGCATAACTCTGTTAAAATGAAAGTCAAGAGTTATTGGTCATGGGTATCAATATTCTGTGTGGTAAGATGAATATGTGTGTGAAGTTTCATGAACATAGGTCAAATACTTCTTAAGGTATGGCCATTTATGAGCTTGGTTGGGTTGCAGGATAAAGTTTATGAAAGGGGGCATAACTCTGTTAAAATGAAAGTCAAGAGTTATTGGTCATGGGTATCAATATTCTGTGTGGTAAGATGAATATGTGTGTGAAGTTTCATGAACATAGGTCAAATACTTCCTTAGTTATGGCTAGTTATGAGCCGGGGCCCGGTTTTATGAAACAACTTATGACAATTTTGATTTAAGTCAATTTCTTAAATTCTTTACATTGATTTAGTTCACAAATGAACACGATTTCATTTCATTTTCTTATACATGTGATATTTCTGCACATAATGCACACATAATTGTCTACATTGAATGCTTAGGTGCAAACATGTGAACAGTTTTAAAATGTGAGACTTATCGTAAGATGTTTAATAAAACGGGGCCCTGGTTAGGTTGCAGGTTAAGAAGATGTGTGTGAAGTTTCATGAACATATGTCGAATACTTTTCAAGTTATGGCCAAGGTTAGGCTGCAGGTTAAAGTGCGATGGACGACGACAGATGACGTATGACGGAAAAAGTGATCCCTAAGTGTCTGCCATGCTATGCAGGCAACACCAAAAACTATCTAAAATAATTAATTCAAACTATGACTGTCATAAAACTGAATTCGTTTTTACTACACAACACAGGTTATATACTGTCAAAGATGAAAGCATCTGTACAACTTACAGCATCTCCTTCCACTACCTCTCCCTTCTTGTTACGTACAGCCAGAACCTGCTGTGACTGGAAACTGATCACCAACACTGGGCCTTGTTCCATCATCTTGCCAGCAGCTATCTAAAATCATAGGAAAAACAAGTATGGCTGTCAGTATATGTGCAGGTTTCTCATTGCAACTTTGAATAATCCATGGGAATCTGAGAACATTTTCGTACAGATTCCAATGGTTCTTACCCTTAACCCACTAAGCATGACTATAATAGCCTTTGCGTCCATTGTAAACCCAGATCAGCCTGCGAGTTTATCAAGGTTTACAATGTTCAGCTGCTGACCAGTCATTTCCCCATAAACACCCCTTTGTCACATAAATGGTATGGTCTTAATTTAAAGAAAGAACAGTCCATTATATATAGGTAGGGGGTTAAGGGTTAAATAACATGCTCGGAGGATAAGCTGATAGTATGTCTACATAACGGCAGGCAAGGTCAATAGAAAATGTGTTCCACAAAGTCATCGAAGCGTTGCCGGTGAGGCTCGAACTATGATTACCGTGTTTGAAGCCCAGAATTGACTCTATCCGCTGATCCACGGACTTCTTTGCACACATACAGAATTGATTGAACCCAATAACGCAAGCTTAGTTTATTGTATTATGCCTATTACTACTCTCACCCTTGAGCTTCATTGCAGGTCTATTCTTGAATTATCAATGGACATTTTGTGACATTATGGCAAAATAACAATTACAATATCACTTACATCTACATTGCTGACATCCAGTATTTTACTGTCAAACTTGAGTCCAGCTGCCTTGCACTGTTTTATAGGATGTGAGAGCACGCTGTAAGGCTGGAAAAACACAGAAAATGAATGTTGTTATTGTTACATTCAATCATGTATGGAATCAAGACAACAATCACCAGTCCACTAGCGATAAAACTGGGCAGGTCATATCAAATATGCCAAGTGCCGGTACCATATTTCTGTCAGTTAATTAAATTCATGTCTAGTATTGGATGACGGAAGTACACAAAGGAAGTAGTGTTTTGAAAACTAAAGCAACTGCCAAGTACAGTCTTTTTAAAACAAAAGCATGTACAGTGTTCTGAAAACAAAAGCAGTAGTTTCGAAAACAAAATCATTTTAATCATGTACAGTGTTCTGAAAACAAAATAAAGGACATTGTTTTGATAATGTTCACGCCTGCTAAATAGGTTGATGTCTGCTGATAACGGAGTAGGGACATTCAAACAGCATTTGAACAGGCGGACGTTTTTTTCGACGTCATTTCCGCTCAGATTTTGCATACGGTGCAGTTGTTTAACAACAATAACTAAAAAACAACGACGTATTTATGACGTCAGCTGAAACTACGGAAACACGCGCAGTGATCAAGTTTTGCGTAAATCTAGGTATGACCCCAATGCATGAAGACGAATCCAAGCCGGTCGCTGGTTTTCAAGTGGCACAAACGTTTTAGAGATGGACGGGAATCGATTTTAGACAACAAGGGAAGAGGTCGACCACCAGTTATCGGGCTGGCGTTAGTGACGTCATCTGAAGAACTCGTCAATCAAAACAGACGCGTGAAAATTAGAGAGCTTTCAGATGAAGTAGTGGTCAGTTATGTATCAATGTGGACTATTATCAAAGACCATCGTAATATGTAAGAGTATGCGCCTATTGATGGATAATCAAAGAGAGCGCCGGGTAGAAGACTCACAGAAATTCTTTAGAAGATACAGCCGGGAAGGTGATGCATTTTTAGACCATATCATTACTACAGATGTGGATGTTTGACCCAGAGACGAAACAACAATCATCTGTCTGATTATGTTTGATAAATAATGTATTGAAATTTACCGTAATACTATAAGAAGTTTATATGATAAATAACTAGGTTATTTAATACTACGAAACTATCAGGTAAATTCACAATTGAAGGGTGGCCGTTTTACATCACTGGTAGAACTACGATCGGCAACTCAGATGATACTCCAAAAGTACAACGAAGAATGGTATAGGAACGTTTGTGTGTGGAGGCAGAGGGGCGATACTTCGAGAAATCGTAAACGTTTTCGACGTTGTAAACATTGACATGACGTCGACGGACTGCTCCGCGATTGCTCAGATGACTGTTTTTGATCGTCTATAACTTCTGAGCAACTGAAGATTGTGCCATGAAATTTTATACACATACGCCAAATATATTTAAATATTTTATATTTAAAATTCAAATAAATTGAATACACCGATCAAAGTTATAAGAAAAGTCTACGTAATTTTTGATCAATTCCTCTTATTGAATCAATAGTTTGATCATCCCTCGTATTGAATCAAAAGTGCATTAAACCATGCTTAACTAAGACAAAATGTGAACATTTGTACAAGATATTTAATTTTGATAAATCACCAAAGTGAAGCATGTGTGTAACCCCAGCATCACTGTGAGGCCTTTATGATAGTTGCCAGTGATACATTAAGTCAAGTTTCTTATTTAACACCTACTGGCACTGACCGTATATTTTTTTAATCAATACTCATACGGCTTCATATAAACACAGACTAAACTCGACTTGCTGCTTTATAACACAGACCAAACTAGACTTGCTGCTTTATAACACAGACCAGGACAGACTCGTCTCTTTTTAAAAACAGACCAAGGTAGATTTGTCTCTTCATAAAAACAGACCAAGGTAGGCTTGTCTCTTTATAAAAACAGACAAAGGTAGACTTGTCTCTTCATAAAAACAGACCAAGGTAGACTTGTCTCTATAAAAAACAGACCAAGGTAGACTTGTCTCTTTATAAAAAACAGACCAAGGTAGACTTCTCTTTATAAAAACAGACCAAGGTAGACTTGTCTCTTTATAAAAACAGACCAAGGTTAGACTTGTCTCTTCATAAATACAAGGGTGTTCCACGGAATACTTGTGTCACCTTCTGTGTGCTGTTTTCATCAAGTACAATCTAACTATAAAGGTTGAAGGCAGGGGTTGCAATCCTTCATGAATTATAGAGCAGATTTTTTTCAAAATTGTTAGTGTTTATGAAAAGGGACAAAACTTGGCATTGGATAATAGTTAACGGAGGAACTGTATAAAGTTTCATGACCATAGGTCAATGTTTTGCTAACAATCTTCGAATTAAACCACTAGCCCGAAGCCCGGGGCTTGTAAACTGTCATTCGGGCTAGTGATTTTTTTTTAATTTATATAGTCGGGCTAAAGGATAATTATGGGGTTTTATTTGAGTATACAAGAATGCAGGCTTATGACGCAAAAAAAATAATTCAAAGACTGTGCTAAGTCATGAGCTAGGTTAGATTGCAGGTTAAAGTTTTAAGGAAAGGAACATAACTCTGTCAAAATGAAAGTCAGAGTTACTGGACATTTCAATGACGCTGAATAATTGATGAAGAAGAATCGTATAGGGTTTTATGACCATAGGTCAACATTTTGCCAAGTTAGGTTGCAGGTTAAAGTTTTCTGAAAAGTTAGGGCTAAGGTTAGGTTCCAGCTTAAAGAAGGTGTGACGGACGAAAGACAATGACAGATGATGGACACAACAAGAGGTCAATGACCTTGAAGCTCTACTGATAGATTTTTGATAGCTAGGTCAACATTCCTGTGAAGTTTCATGAAAATCCATCAAGTAGTTTCATAGCAGTAGTCGCTACAAGTTTTCATTATATAACTCTATGTAAACAAAGATGGCCGCTGGCGGCCATGTTTAATGTCAAATCAATTTTTTTGGACAAGGATCAACATCATGTCATACTGATCATTTTAGAAAAAGTCCCATATCAATATCACTTATAGTTTTCAAGAAGTAGTCGCTACAAACTTGAATTTTGAAAATCTTTTTTCAGCCATGGCGGCCATCTTGTATTTCCGGCCAACCTGAAATTTTGCTAGGATCAATAAGACATCAAGAGCAACATTTCTGTAAAGTTTCATAAAAATCTGTCGAGTAGTTACAGAGGAGTAGTCGTTACAAGTTTTTACTAGATAACTATATGTAAACAAAGATGGCCACTGACATCCATGTTTAACATCGAATAAAAAAGATTTTCGACAAGGACCAACATCATGACATGCTGATCATTTTAGAAAAAGTCCCATATCAATATCACTTATAATTTTCAAGAAGTAGTCGCCATAAACTTGTTTTTTGAAAATCTATTTTTAGCCGTGGTGGCCATCTTGAATTTCCGGCGGACCTGAAGTTTTGCTAGGATCAATTAGACATCAAGAGTAACATTCGTGTGAAGAATCATGAAAATCCGTCAAGTAGTTTCAGAGGAGTAGTCGCTACAAGTTTTCATTATATAACTCTATGTAAACAAAGATGGCCGCTGGTGGCTATGTTAAATGTCAAATCAAAATAATTTTTGACAAGGATCAACATCATGTCATACTGATCATTTTAGGAAAAGACGCATATCAATATCACTTATAGTTTTCAAGAAGTAGTCGCTACAAACTTGTATTTTGAACATTTATTTTTAGCCGTGGCGGCCATCTTGAATTTCCGGCTGACCTGAAATTTTGCTAGGATCATTTAGACAAGAGCAACATTCCTGTGAAGTTTCATGGAAATCTGTCGAGTAGTTTCAGAGAAGTAGTCGCTAGAAGTTTTTACTAAATAACTCTATGTAAATAAAGATGGCGGCTGGCAGCCATTTTTAACGTCGAATCAAAACGATTTTCGACAAGGACCAACATCATGTCATGCTGATCATTTTAGAAAAAGCCCCATATCAATATCACTTAGAGTTTCCAAGAAGTAGTCGCTACAAACTTGTTTTTTAAAAAATCTATTTTTAGATTTGGTGGCCATCTTGGATTTCACATCAACATGAACTTTTGCTAGGATCAACTAGACTACATGGGCAACATTTTTGTAAAGTTTCATGAAAATCCATTCAGTAGTTTCAGAGGAGTATTCGCTACAAAAAAAAAGTTTACGGACGGACAGACGATGGACGCCGCACCACGGCATAAGCTCTGCTGATCTCTGATCAGAAGAGCTAAAAACAGACCAAGGTAGACTTGTCTCTTCATAAAAACAGAAGGTAGACTTGACTCTTCATAAAAACAGAAGAAGGTAGACTTGTCTCTTCATAAAAACAGACCAGGGCTTTTTTTCCTTCTATAACAGGAGCCGAAATTCGGCTACTTCACAATTCAAAATTGGTAAAAAAAGTTACAACTGTGGTCGATTTTTTTCACAGTTAAATAAAACATTTGGTAAAAAGCAAAAAACAAAAAAACATTTGGTAAAAAATATTTCCCCATCTAACTTTCTCAATATTGTTTTGTTTTGGATACATTTACATTAGAAAGTTTATCTAAAATGTAATATATTATGCTGAATAATTGTACATTTGTTTTATAGTGTCCTCCTCCCACAAAAACAATGTTTGCAAGTATTGAGTAATATCGCTTTTAACAATTAATCTTTCAATACTTTTTTCACAAATCGGACAGTTATCACACTTTTTTCACCAAGTGAACAGGCTAGGGAGTCTTCACAATTTTTAGAAAAAAAGCCCTGCAGACCAAGGCAGACTTATCTCTTCAAAAAATATACCAAGACAAGACTTACCGCTTCATAACACCAATCTTTTAATATTTCTTCGTCCCCTCGTACCATAGCCTGTAAAACATAAAAAAGTAGAATTTAATTATTCAACTCGTGAAACAAAAAGATAAGAAATACGGTTAAATAACTGTTCAACAAGAACAGATTATCAGAATGTTTCATTGGTGTGCAGATAAGGAAATCCAACTTGAGGTATATCAGGGAATTCCAACACGAGGTATATCAGGGAATTCCAACCCAAGATATTTCAGTGAATTCCAACACAAGGTACATCAGGGAATGCCAACCCGAGGTATATCAGGGAATTCCAACCCAAGATATATCAGTGAATTCCAATACAGGTACATCAGGGAATTCCAACCTGAGGTATATCAGGGAATTCAAACACGAGGTATATCAGGTAATTCCAACCCGAGGTATATCAGGGAATTCCAACCCGAGGTATATCAGGGAATTCCAACCCATGGTATATCAGGGAATTCCAACATGAGGTATATCAGGGATTTCCAACATAAGGTATATCAGGGAATTCCAACACGAGGTATATCAGGGAATTCCAACCCAAAGTACATCAGGGAATTCCAACCCAAGATATATCTGTGAATTCCAACACAGGGTACATATGGGAAGTTCAACCCGAGGTATATCAGGGAATTCCAACCCGAGGTATATCAGGGAATTCCAACCCGAGGTATATCAGGGAATTCCAACATGAGGTATATCAGGGAATTCCAACCCGAGGTATATCAGGAAATTCAAACACGAGGTATATCAGGGAATTCAAACACGAGGTATATCAGGGATTTCCAACATGAGGTATATCAGGGAATTCCAACCCAAAGTACATCAGGGAATTCCAACCCAAGATATATCTGTGAATTCCAACACAAGGTACATCAGGGAATTCCATCCCGAGGTATATCAGGGAATTCCAACCCAAGGTATATCAGGGAATTCAAACCCGAGGTATATCAGGGAATTCCAACCCGAGGTATATCAGTGAATTCCAACCCGAGGTATATCAGGGAATTCCAACCCGAGGTATATCAGGGATTTGCAACATTCCAAAACGAGGTATATCAGGGAATTGCAACCCAAAGTACATCAGGGAATTCCAACCCAAGATATATCAGTGAATTCCAACACAAGGTACATCAGGGAATTTCAACCCGAGGTATATCAGGGATTTCCAAAACAAGGTATATCAGGGAATTCCAACCCAAAGTACATCAGGGCATTCCAACCCAAGATATATCAGGGAATTCCAACCCAAGATATATCAGTGAATTCCAACACAAGGTACATCAGGGAATTCCAACCCGAGGTATATCAGGGCTTTCCAACACAAGGTACATAAGGGAATTCCAACCCGAGGTATTTCAGGGAATTCCAACCCGAGATATATCAGGGAATTTCAACCCGAGGTATATCAGTGAATTCCAACACAAGGTACATCAGGGAATTCCAACCCGAGGTATATTAGGGAATTCCAACCCGAGGTATATCAGGGAATTCCAACCCGAGGTATATCAGGGATTTGCAACATTCCAACAAGAGGTATATCAGGGAATTGCAACCCAAAGTACATCAGGGAATTCCAATGCAAGATATATCAGTGAATTCCAACACAAGGTACATCAGGGAATTTCAACCCGAGGTATATCAGGGATTTCCAACACAAGGTATATCAGGGAATTCCAACCCGAGGTATATCAGGGAATTCCAACCCGAGGTATATCAGGGAATTCCAACATGAGGTATATCAGGGAATTCCAACCCGAGATATAACTTGGAATTCCAACCGGAGGTATAGCTGGGTATTCAAACCTATGGTATAACTGTTTTTAACAGAATCAAGGCTCTTCTGAGGTTCCGACTGAAACAGTAATTAAAAAGGGTAGGACAGTTTGAAAGCCTTTGTTGATGCACATGATTTTTTATTCAACTGTTTTCCAGCATGTGTAAAAGAGGATATCTAATCTAGTGTGCATGAACATCCAAGCCTGGAACATTATCAAAGTATAAATTTAATATTAAACAACATAATGATTTTGGGGTATCTTTTTTATATGCAGATATTACATACATCATTAAAGTGAAACACAAAGCAAAACATACCTCTAACACATTAGGAATAACTACAAACTGACACCAGTTAACAAACTTCCGTTGGTCAAAATTAGGATCCATTTTACAAATTTCTGTAACAACCTCTGACATTTCAGTTTTTGAAAACATACCACCTGAAATTGCAATGGAAAAAATTGAGTTTTGTACGTAGAGGCAGATTTATGATTGCCTTTTCACATAGAATTTCCACTAGAAACTAAAATATGCAAGTTTACTAATCAGAAAACCAACTTTATAATATCTGTATCAGTTACAATACTAAGGCCATAAAAAATGAATTACCTGGTTCTCAGGCACGCCCGTATGTCTTTTTTTGGTGCCGCATTGCCTAAATTATCTCAAAAGTAATAAAATAAAAATTGGAAATGCGCTACCGAAATTTCGAAAAAAAAGTTCCGCGTAAAAGTTTGTTCCGGTTTTTACATGCAACCACCTCAGGGGAATCCCCTTGTCGGTAGACTGGTGCGCGGCCGACTATCTGCCGCTCTGCTCGCTAGCTTGTGAGTGTTGCAGTCGTACGGGTACCAATCTAGGAGAGTCAGACGCTTGAGACGCTTGGAACTAGTAGGTGCTACAGAACAGGCGATTTATTCAAGCGTCTAATCGACAAAGTCTCACAACAACATGCAATAAATACAAATATACGGACTTATTGTGATTGAAAGAAGCATAAGTCGTGAAGAAATGATAAGTAATGATCGACAATAGAGATGAGCTGATCCAACTGGTTATTGCACATGAATTTCGAGATATTTTGCATCAATACATGTATTGGAATTAAAAGTTTGGATAAAAAAAAAATCGCCCGCGTGTCTGTTGACCACTGTAAAATTGTAAAAAAAAATGCTCCCACCCGCGTCTCTTCTCAGAAAAAGTGGCCTGAGAACCAGGTAATTAATTTTTTGTGGCCTCATGTACCATAATTATTAAATAATTTTATCAGTCAAGTCTAAATTCCCAAATAAACAGGTAACTTTACTAGTCAAAGGACAAACTTACCAAATAAATAACTTGATCAATTAGAACAGCAACTTACCAAATAAATAAGTGATCAGTTAGAAGACTTACTTACCAAATATATAAGTGATCAGTTAGAAGACTTACCAAATAAATAAGTGATCAGTTAGAAGACTTACTTACCAAATATATAAGTGATCAGTTAGAAGACTTAACTTACCAAATAAATAAGTGATCAGTTAGAAGACTTACTTACCAAATATATAAAGTTAGAAGACTTACTTACCAAATATATAAGTGATCAGTTAGAAGACTTACTTACCAAATAAATAAGTAACTTTATCTGTAAGGACACGACTGGCTCGTACGACTACATTATCACTTTCATCATATTTCATCTTTAAATCAAATATTTCTGTAAAGAAACACATATAAGAGGATATTAGTAAAAACAAGCCAGGTATGCAGCTGTTATGCACACCTTTAGCCAATGCTTACACTGTCAATCAACCATGAAGAATATACACGTGCACAACAGTCTCCATCAAGAATTGTATAAAAAAAGTATTTATCACATAACATACGGTGTGGGAGTGGAATAACACCAGTCAATACTTTTGATAATCCACTAGTGATATAACTATGCAAATGAGGGTCGAAATTATCGTTCAGCTGTGTGCGTTTGAATTGTGTTGTTGATTTCCGTAACTGTTCAAAATAGCTGAATATGGAAATTGACGAGTAAGTTCTGTTGCTGTTTTGTATGGAGAAGGCGGAGTCAACATACGACGTCACCATACAGACATACGACATCATCATACAGATATACAATGTCATCATACAGACATACAATATGGCGTCATCATACAGACATACGACATCATCATACAGGCATACAACGTCATTATACAGACATACAACATCATCATACAGACATATGACATCATCATACAGGCATACAACTTCATCATACAGACATATGACATCATCATACAGACAAACGTCATCATACAGACATACAACATCATCATACAGACATACGACATCATCATACAGACATAAGACATCATCATACAGACATACGCTGTCATCATACAGACATACGACATCATCATACGGACATGCAACATCATCATACAGACATACAACATCATCATACAGACATACAACATCATCATACAGACATACAACATCATCATAGACATGCGACATCATCATACAGACATACAACATCATCATACAGACATATGACATCATCATACAGGCATACAACATCATCATACAGACATATGACATCATCATACAGGCATACAACATCATCATACAGACATACGACATCATCATACAGACATACGACATCATCATACGGACATGCGACATCATCATACAGACATACGATGTCATCATACAGACAAACGACATCATCATACAGACATGCAACATCATCATACAGACATATGACATCATCATACATATATACAACGTCATCATACAGACATACGTCAGACATACGACATCATCATACAGACATACGACGTCATCATACAGACATACGACGTCATCATACAGACATAGGACATCATCATACAGACATAGGACATCATACAGACATATAATTCATCATACAGACATACAACATCATCATACAGACATACGACATCATCATACAGACATAGGACATCATCTTACAGACATACAACGTCATCATACAGACATACAACATCATCATACAGACATATGTCATCATACAGACATATAATTCATCATACAGACATACAACATCATCATACAGACATACGACATCATCATACAGACATAGGACATCATCTTACAGACATACAACATCATCATACAGACATACAACATCATCATACAGACATATAATTCATCTTACAGACATACAACGTCATCATACAGACATACGACATCATCATACAGACATACAACGTCATCATACAGACAAACGCCATCATCATACAGACATAAGCCATCATCATACAGACATACAACGTCATCATACAGACATACGACATCATCATACAGACATGCGATGTCATCATACAGACATACGACATCATCATACAGACATACGACATCATCATACAGACATACGACATCATCATACAGACATACAACGTCATCATACAGACATACGACATCATCATACAGACATGCGATGTCATCATACAGACATACGACATCATCATACAGACATACGACATCATCATACAGACATACAACATCATCATACAGACATACGACATCATCATACAGACATACAACGTCATCATACAGACATACAACATCATCATACAGACAAACGCCATCATCATACAGACATAAGCCATCATCATACAGACATATGACATCATCATACAGACATACGACATCATCATACTGACATACGACATCATCATACAGACACGACATCATCATAAAGACATATAATTCATCATACAGACATACAACGTCATCATACAGACATATGTCATCATACAGACATATAATTCATCATACAGACATACAACATCATCATACAGACATCTGACATCATCATACAGACATACAACGTCATCATACAGACATACGACATCATCATACAGACATACAAAATCATCATACAGACATACGCCATCATCATACAGACATACGACATCATCTTACAGACATACAATATCATCATAGACATATAATTCATCATACAGACATACGTCATCATACAGACATATAATTCATCATACATACATACAACGTCATCATACAGACATACGATGACCTCATACAGACATACAACGTCATCATACAGACATACATCATCATACAGACATACAATATGGCGTCATCATACAGACATACAACGTCATCATACAGACATACAACATCATCATACAGACATACGACATCATCATACAGACATATGACATCATCATACAGACATACAAAATCATCATACAGACATACGACGTCATCATACAGACATACGATGTCATCATACAGACATACAACATCATCATACAGACATATGTCATCATACAGACATATAATTCATCATACAGACATACAATGTCATCATACAGACATACGACATCATCATACAGACATACGACATCCTCATACAGACATTCAACATCCTCATACAGACATACGACATCATCATACAGACATACGACATCATCATAAAGACATACGACATCATACAAACATACGACATCATCATACAGACATACGACATCATCATACAGACATACGACAGCATCATACAGACATACAACATCATGATACAGACAAACAACATCATGATACAGACATACAATGTCATCACAGACATACGACATCATCATACAGACATACGACATCATCATACAGACATACGTCGTCATCATACAGGCATACAACATCACCATACAGACATACAACATCATTATACAGACATATAATTCATCATACAGACATACGACATCATTATACAGACAACGTCATCATACAGACATATGACATCATCATACAGACATACGACATCATCATACAGACATACGACATCATTATACAGACATACGATGTCATCATACAGACGACATCATCATACAGACATACGACATCATTATACAGACATACAATGTCATCATACAGACATATGCTGTCATCATAGACATACGACATCATTATACAGACATACGACAGCATCATACAGACATACGACATCATCATACAGACATACGACATCATCATACAGACATACAACATCATCATTCAGACATACGACATCATCATACAGACATGCGACATCATTATACAGACATACAACATCATCACAGACATACAGCATCATGATACAGGCATACAACATCATCATACAGGCATACGACGTCATCATACAAACATACAATGTCATCATAAGACATATGACATCATCATACAGACATACAACGTCATCATACAGACATACAACATCATCATACAGACATACTATATCATCATACAGACATACGACATCATCAAACAGACATACGACATCATCATACAGACATACAATGTCATCACAGACATACGACGTCATCATACAGACATACAACATCATCATACAGACATACAATGTCATCACAGACATACGATGTCATCATACAGGCATACAACATCATCATACAGACATATGACATCATCATACAAACATACAATGTCATCACAGACATACGACATCATCATACAGACATACGATATCATCATACAAACATACAACATCATCATACAGACATACGACATCATCATACAGACATACAACATCATCATACAGACATACAATATGGCGTCATCATACAGACATACAACATCATCATACAGACATACAATGTCATCACAGACATACGACGTCATCATACAGACATACAATGTCATCACAGACATACGACGTCATCATACAGACATACGATATCATCATACAAACAGACATCATCATACAGACATACAACATCATCATACAGACATCTGACATCATCATACAAACATACGATGTCATCATGCAGACATCTGACATCATCATACAGACATACAACGTCATCATACAAACATACGACATCATCATACAGACATACGACATCATCATACAGACATTCAACATCCTCATACAGACATCTGACATCATCATACAGACATACGACGTCATCATACAAACATACAACATCATCATACAGACATACAATGTCATCACAGACATACGACGGCATCATACAGACATACCTCATCATGCAGACATACGACGTCATCATACAACGTTAGATATAGGCAGCTACAATGAGGCTTTTTTCTGAGTTATGTGATAAATAGAAGCTAACATGCGTGGCAATTTAATACTGAATTGAATTGAATGTTGTTTAATGGCTCATCAACATAGTATAGGTTATTTAGAGCTGCCGCAGAGAGAGGGAAAGGATACCGGGTACATAGGAATCTAGGAACCGTGCCCTACTCTTATTATCGAATAGATTCCTGTGGTTCTTTAACGTGTTCGGAGGAAAGACCGATACACGGGACCGCCCGGTTTACGTCCCCATCTGACAGACGAGGCTAAGGGAAAGTGTCTTGTCCAAGAACACACCGACGAGGATTGAACCCGGGGCACCACGGAGGATTGAACCCGGGGTCTCCAGTTACAAATCCGCCGCTCTATCGACTGCGCCACGCCAGTCCTCTATTTAAAATTGAATTTATTAAACTCGGATATAACTGATATGATGCTCGGCACAGCCTTGCATCATATAATTCAATATTAAACAGGCACTCATGTAAGATCCTCTATTTATCACAAAACTTGCGTTGTGGGAGTGTAATGAAGCCATGATTTATTATCATAAAACACTAGTGTAATAAATATGCAAATAAAGGCCAAATCATCGCTGTTTTCATTCAACTTGGTGTGCATCGAAATTGCCTTGACAATTTCCCTAACTGTTTAGAACTTTGGTTTATGGAAATCAATGAGCTAGTTCCGTTGTTTGGTCTCGTAAGGAGAAAACCGAGTCAACATATGACATCATCATACAAATATACATAATCATAAAACAACTTTATATATAGGTCGCTTCAATAATAAATGTTCCCATTTTTGGAGTTGTGATAAACAGAATCCTTCCTATTTAATACTGATTTTTTAAACTCGGATAAAATTGAAATGATGCTCGGCACAGCCTCGCATCATTGAATTTTATCCAACTTGTTAAATAACTTCAATATTAAACAGACATTATATATATACCACACAAAAATCCACTTCCATGGCCATACTGAGTTTGAGTTTAAGCAGGTTTGGAAAAACATCTAGTATTTTAAATCAGTACTATTTTCAGTCCAATTACAGGAATTCAAAGTTATTTCAAAAACATCATTATTAATAAAAATTAATAGAATTAGACTCAAGGAAATCTTTCTTATAGAGCTAAACGCATGTGGGGTATTTTTTTTTATAAATATATGCAATAAAATCTGTGTTGACAGACCACTAAACAGGGAGGGGTGCAAAACGGGTCTCTTTAAACTGAAGATTCTTAATCCAGCTTAATCCTTATTACGCTTTGATACTCTCCGCTGTAGGATCTGACAACACTGTCTTGGAGGTCTCTTCAGATCGACCTTTTATCAAATCAATATTCATGAGAAGATCAACTAAATTCAACAAATGAAATTGTGCGTTTCATATGCACTTCAGATGATGTTCAAGTGAACTGAACAAATGAAAATCCACATAAAACACATATATCCAAAAAAAGATAAAGTCGCTGTGTGTTAATGCTGTGGATTAATCGATAAATTCAAAGAAAGGCACTAAATGGCATGTTTTACTGCACGAATACAAAGAAAATCATGGGTGCGCTCATGTTTTTTTTCCATGTTTTTTGAAAACATTTGGAACATTATATTTGTACCTGAAAAATATATATTCTACCGAGATTATTGAAACATTAGGTTTTCTATATAGTACGCATTGATACATCTGGCCCGCTTAGCACAGTTGGTAGCCAGATAGACTATTGCGACGTTCCATTATTATTATCCGCGAGTGTAATTTTAGTATGGGTTACGAGTTTAACCCTACAAAGTCTTTGGTACTTCTTTTTTTGTACCGCTATTGAATTCTGTCAATCTTGGTTTTATTCAGCAAATATTCAATAATGTTTGATGTGTTATGTTTGTCAGCGCAATTTTGTTGGCATTTTATAAGCTAAAAGTTACGGACATTGTCTCTTTCAATACCGAGCGTAGACTGCTCCACAGCGTTTGACTGAAACGCGACATGCGCAGTGATGCAGTCTATACAGAGCGATTTTTAAAGCTGAAATCTGATTGGCTAATTGTAAGGTCAATCTGACGTGACCTCCAATGCAGTGCTGTCAGATCCTTAGTAGTGTAGAGTATCGTATCTTGATAAAGGGTCAGATTTAAATGATTGGTTGCATTTTAATTTAAAACAATAAAATAGGGAACTGAATCGGTGGTCTGTTACTACAGGTGGTCCCTAAGGCAGGTTTGACTGTTATTTATTTATATTTTTTTTATATATTTTTGCTGTGGTTCAACATTGCAGAAGAGGTTCTTACTATTAACATATTGGTTATTATCTTTAAAGTCTGTCCAGCTCTGGTACCATTTGGAATCTTTGTGTAAAACCACGCCCACTGTTTCACTGAAAATATTAATGACAGATTAAAGTAAGTAAATCAGGCTTTTTCTAGAAAAATATACAATTTTTATCTTTAACCCGCTACATATATATATAATGGACTGTTCTGTCTTTAAATTAAGACCATTCCATTCCATTAATGTGACAAAGGGGTGTTTTGGGGAAAATGACTCATCAGCAGTTGGACATTGTAAACCCTGATCAGCCTGCAAGCTACTTGCAGGCTGGTCTGGGTTTACAATGGACGCAAAGGCTATTATAGTCGTGCTTAGCGGGCTAATGGTTAATGGTATGTATGAACTTTCAAAGGGATTGATCCTCGCAGGCTGATCCAAATCTTCTGGGTAGTCTTTACGTCTCAAATACCACTGCACACAAATTTTGTATTCCCACTAAGTAAATGGTTTAAACTCCTTGCCGCGTTTCTTTTCCTAAGGCTTAGAAGGAGCCTAGCCAAATACATATCCAGCTTGCTTGGGCTATCTTCAATAGTTTGATTTTCACCCTCTTCTTGTTGCTATGACACTTACTGAGGTTTGATTTCTTCTTTTTTCTGTATTGCCATTTTTTCTGCTTTCAAAAAAATCATGTTTTCTTTTGTTGGAAGAATTTTTTATGATAGAATCAAATTTCACCAATAGGTTGGACAACATGCCTCATTCATCCCAATTACATTAGGCAAGTAATTACGGACTGTCCTCGGTGATCATAATGTCCAAATTAAACCTAAAAGTGTTTATACTATATTAAGTAACAGTTGTAATAATACTTCATAAAACACAAACATACTTGTCTGCTTCAAATATTCTAGCATCTTGCTCGAACCGATCCCCCTTTTCTGATCTCTTCCGCAGCTTCTCTGAAAATACACGGAGAACACCGGTATAGAACTGTAGTGCAGCGTGTCTGATGTATAATGGTTAATACCTGTTGATGTATAATGGTTAATACCTTTGTCTGTGTTGATGTATAATGGTTAATACCTTTGTCTGTGTTGATGTATAATGGTTAATACCTTTGTCTGTGTTGATGTATAATGGTTAATACATTTGTCTGTGTTGATGTATAATGGTTAATACCTTTGTCTGTGTTGATGTATAATGGTTAATACCTTTGTCTGTGTTGATGTATAATGGTTAATACCTTTGTTTGTGTTGATGTATAATGGTTAATATCATTGTCTGTGTTGATGTATAATGGTTAATACATTTGTCTGTGTTGATGTATAATGGTTAATACCTTTGTCTGTGTTGATACCTTTTTCTGTGTTGATGTATAATGGTCAATACCTTTGTCTGTGTTGATGTATAATGGTTAATACCTTTGTCTGTGTTGATGTATAATGGTTAATATCATTGTCTGTGTTAATGTATAATGGTTAATATCATTGTCTGTGTTGATGTATAATGGTTATACATTTGTCTGTGTTGATGTATAATGGTTAATATCATTGTCTGTGTTGATGTATAATGGTTAATACCTTTGTCTGTGTTGATGTATAATGGTTATACATTTGTCTGTGTTGATGTAATGTATAATGGTTAATACATTTGTCTGTGTTGATGTATAATGGTTATACATTTGTCTGTGTTGATGTATAATGGTTAATACCTTTGTCTGTGTTGATGTATAATGGTTAATACATTTGTCTGTGTTGATGTATAATGGTTAACACATTTGTCTGTGTTGATGTATAATGGTTATACATTTGTCTGTGTTGATGTATAATGGTTCATACCTTTGTCTGTGTTGATGTATAATAATGGTTAATACATTTGTCTGTGTTGATTTATAATGGTTAATACCTTTGTCTGTGTGGATGTATAATGGTTAATACCTTTGTCTGTGTTGATGTATAATGGTTAATACCTTTGTCTGTGTTGATGTATAATGGTTCATACCTTTGTCTGTGTTGATGTATAATAATGGTTAATACATTTGTCTGTGTTGATTTATAATGGTTAATACATTTGTCTGTGTTGATGTATAATGGTTAATACCTTTGTCTGTGTTGATGTATAATGGTTAATACCTTTGTCTGTGTTGATGTATAATGGTTAATACCTTTGTCTGTGTTGATGTATAATGGTTAATACCTTTGTCTGTGTTGACGTATAATGGTTAATACCTTTGTCTGTGTTGATGTAAAATGGTTTATACATTTGTCTGTGTTGATGTATAATGGTTATACATTTGTCTGTGTTGATGTATAATGGTTCATACCTTTGTCTGTGTTGATGTATAATAATGGTTAATACATTTGTCTGTGTTGATTTATAATGGTTAATACCTTTGTCTGTGTTGATGTATAATGGTTGTACATTTGTCCGTGTTGATGTATAATGGTTCATACCTTTGTCTGTGTTGATGTATAATAATGGTTAATACATTTGTCTGTGTTGATTTATAATGGTTAATACCTTTGTCTGTGTTGATGTATAATGGTTAATACCTCTGTCTGTGTTGATGTATAATGGTTAATACCTTTGTCTGTGTTGATGTATAATGGTTAATACCTTTGTCTGTGTTGATGTATAACCCTCTAATAATAACCATCACTCATTCAGCCCTCTAATAATAACTATCGCTCATTCAGCCCTCTAATAATAACTACCACTCATTCAGCCCTCTAATAATAACTACCACTCATTCAGCCCTCTAATAACACCTACCACTCATTCAGCCCTCTAATAATAACTACCACTCATTCAGCCCTCTAATAACACCTATCACTCATTCAGCCCTCTAATAATAACTATCACACATTCAGCCCTCTAATAATAACTACCACTCATTCAGCCCTCTAATAATAACTATCACTCATTCAGCCCTCTAATAATAACTACCACTCATTCAGCGCTCTAATAACACCTACCACTCATTCAGCCCTCTAATAATAACTATCACTCATTCAGCCCTTATAATAACTACCACTCATTCAGCCCTCTAATAATAACTATCACTCATTCAGCCCTCTAATAATAACTACCACTCATTCAGCCCTCTTATAATAACTATCACTCATTCAGCCCTTATAATAACTACCACTCATTCAGCCCTCTAATAACACCTACCACTCATTCAGCCCTCTAATAATAACTACCACTCATTCAGCCCTCTAATAATAACTACCTCTCATTTTGCCCTCTTATAATAACTATCACTCATTCAGCCCTCTACTAATAACTACCACTCATTCAGCCCCATAATAATAACTATCACTCATTCAGCCCTCTAATAATAACTACCACTCATTCAGCCCTCTAATAATAACTATCACTCATTCAGCCCTCTAATAATAACTATCACTCATTCAGCTCCCTAATAATAACTATCACTCATTCAGCCCCATAATAATAACTATCACTCATTCAGCCCTCTAATAATAACTATCACTCATTCAGCCCTCTAATAATAACTATCACTCATTCAGTCCCCTAATAATAACTATCACTCATTCAGCCCTCTAATAATAACTATCTCTCATTCAGCCCTCTAATAATAACTATCACTCATTCAGCCCTCTAATAATAACTACCACTCATTCAGCCCTCTAATAATAACTACCTCTCATTTTGCCCTCTTATAATAACTATCACTCATTCAGCCCTCTACTAATAACTACCACTCATTCAGCCCCATAATAATAACTATCACTCATTCAGCCCTCTAATAATAACTACCACTCATTCAGCCCTCTAATAATAACTATCACTCATTCAGCCCTCTAATAATAACTATCACTCATTCAGCTCCCTAATAATAACTATCACTCATTCAGCCCCATAATAATAACTATCACTCATTCAGCCCCATAATAATAACTATCACTCATTCAGCCCTCTAATAATAACTATCGCTCATTCAGTCCCCTAATAATAACTATCACTCATTCAGCCCTCTAATAATAACTATCTCTCATTCAGCCCTCTAATAATAACTATCACTCATTCAGCCCTCTAATAATAACTACCACTCATTCAGCCCTCTTATAATAACTATCGCTCATTCAGCCCTCTAATAATAACTACCACTCATTCAGCCCTCTAATAATAACTACCACTCATTCAGCCCTCTAATAACACCTACCACTCATTCAGCCCTCTAATAATAACTACCACTCATTCAGCCCTCTAATAACACCTATCACTCATTCAGCCCTCTAATAATAACTATCACACATTCAGCCCTCTAATAATAACTACCACTCATTCAGCCCTCTAATAATAACTATCACTCATTCAGCCCTCTAATAATAACTACCACTCATTCAGCGCTCTAATAACACCTACCACTCATTCAGCCCTCTAATAATAACTATCACTCATTCAGCCCTTATAATAACTACCACTCATTCAGCCCTCTAATAATAACTATCACTCATTCAGCCCTCTAATAATAACTACCACTCATTCAGCCCTCTTATAATAACTATCACTCATTCAGCCCTTATAATAACTACCACTCATTCAGCCCTCTAATAACACCTACCACTCATTCAGCCCTCTAATAATAACTACCACTCATTCAGCCCTCTAATAATAACTACCTCTCATTTTGCCCTCTTATAATAACTATCACTCATTCAGCCCTCTACTAATAACTACCACTCATTCAGCCCCATAATAATAACTATCACTCATTCAGCCCTCTAATAATAACTACCACTCATTCAGCCCTCTAATAATAACTATCACTCATTCAGCCCTCTAATAATAACTATCACTCATTCAGCTCCCTAATAATAACTATCACTCATTCAGCCCCATAATAATAACTATCACTCATTCAGCCCTCTAATAATAACTATCACTCATTCAGCCCTCTAATAATAACTATCACTCATTCAGTCCCCTAATAATAACTATCACTCATTCAGCCCTCTAATAATAACTATCTCTCATTCAGCCCTCTAATAATAACTATCACTCATTCAGCCCTCTAATAATAACTACCACTCATTCAGCCCTCTAATAATAACTACCTCTCATTTTGCCCTCTTATAATAACTATCACTCATTCAGCCCTCTACTAATAACTACCACTCATTCAGCCCCATAATAATAACTATCACTCATTCAGCCCTCTAATAATAACTACCACTCATTCAGCCCTCTAATAATAACTATCACTCATTCAGCCCTCTAATAATAACTATCACTCATTCAGCTCCCTAATAATAACTATCACTCATTCAGCCCCATAATAATAACTATCACTCATTCAGCCCCATAATAATAACTATCACTCATTCAGCCCTCTAATAATAACTATCGCTCATTCAGTCCCCTAATAATAACTATCACTCATTCAGCCCTCTAATAATAACTATCTCTCATTCAGCCCTCTAATAATAACTATCACTCATTCAGCCCTCTAATAATAACTACCACTCATTCAGCCCTCTAATAATAACTATCATTCATTCAGCCCTCTAATAATAACTATCACTCATTCAGCCCTCTAATAATAACTATCACTCAAGGTGATGAATACCCCCACTTAAATTCTAAGTCAAACAAAGGGCCACAATTCTGTAATAAATTAGGCTTTGTTTGTATGGTGTTTTAAGTCAATTTCAACACACATGTAAGGTTATATTTTAAGTTTCGAGTGGGGGGTGGGGGAGAGTGTCAACATAGCTATATGTGTAAGAGTTTAATATATACGAGTGGTGTTTAAAGTCAATTTCAACACACATGTAAGGTTATATTTTAAGTTTTGAGTGGTTGGGTGGGAGGGTATCAACATAGCTATATGTGTAAGAGTTACGAGTGGTGTTTTACGTCAATTTCAACACACATGTAAGGTTATATTTTAAGTTTCGAATGTGGGGTGGGGGAGGGTGTCAACATAGCTATATAAGATTATATATGTGTAAGAATTCACCAAAACAACACAGAAATATGTAAAAGAAAAAAAAGAAAAGTGTTTCGAGGGGTGGGGGAGGGAAGGGGGGAAGCTCATGGCCAAATTTGGTTGTGCTAGGACAATAAAGGTGGGTAAGCTCATGGCCAAATTTGGTTGTGCTAGGATAATAAAGGTAAGAAATTTAGACTTGTAAACACAGCTTACACAGAAAATATTCTGTGAAATGGGACACACTTGATTCAATCAGAATTTGGGTTCCATGGGTTACAGCAACAAAAAATTGCTTAAGCAGTCTTTAAGATAATGTTATAAGGAAGCCCATGGCCAAATTTGGTTGTGCTATGATAAGAAATGCAAGAGAAATAGACTTGTAAACACAGCTTACACGCAAACCTTGATGTGGGACACCGACGCCGGGGTGATTACATAAGCTCTCTTATTCTTCGAATAGTCGAGCTAAAATGTGTTGCGCGATGGGACATTACGGACAACGTCATTCCTGCATAGTCCCCACTTCACTTGTAAACGTGTGAGTATAATTAAAGTAATGTAAGATCAAGTGTAACTCTTAGATAAAGAAGACAATGATGATGACAAGCTAACAACAAAAACTAGATTTCTGCCAAATAATTGAAATTGGATCATCCAGTACAGTTACATTACAGTCCAGACACGAAAGCTTGATGGATGGACGTACAGAGATCCTTAACGCGGGATCATATGCACCTTCCTTCATGCTAGTTATCTATACATTCTAAATGAATCAACTTGATATACCTGGTGCCCTGTAAGGTCTGCCTCTAGACAGCGTAGCTTCATCAAGCTCTTCTTTCATGGCTTTCATACCCTGGAACAGAACATTAAATCTGATTACATTTACTTAAATACTTCATACTTATACAGATGGAGACCTACCGTATTGTTTCTAATTAGCGCTCCCCCTCTAATAAGCACCGCCCCCTCCCCCCCCCACCCCACTCCCACCCCCCTAACTTTAAACAAAATAATCTTACCTTGAGGTGTAAAAGTGTTTAATATCCAAGAAAAGTGGTTAAAATCCAAGATTTAGTAAAATCAAGAAACAGTATACACACGCTTATGAATTTAATTCCATATTTCAGTAACACATTTTTTAGCATTATATAAGGAAATTAAAATGTGTACTGGCTCATGAAAAGCGTTCTAATAAGCGACCCACCACCCCACTCCCACTTTCAGAAAATGTCACGAGGGGTGCTAATTAGAAACAATACGGTATGTGTTTCCTTCATACCAAGGACACAGAATGGACAGGGGGCACTTTTGACTTATTTATCAAACAGCTGATTTCGGTTATTTGCATAGCCCGTTTTGTCAGGAAAATATATGCAAATAAGCGGAATATTCGAATAGCCGAAATTGCAAACTGTGTACATGTACATTCTACTTTCGTTTTCTGATTTCTATTACTTTACCTAGAAACTCCATAAAAGTGAGTTGATCCTTTGTTAGGTGATGTTACATGATGAATAGTGTTCATATCTGTGTGGATTTTACAATACCTGGAAGATATATGGTAGATCGTGTATATAACACATCCGCGATATTAACAACTAAATAATTGTTTTTAATTTTTATTTAAAAGCGGCCAAATTTTCGACAAAAAAATCCTGTATAAGTTACTGAATGAACAATGGTATCTCTACTGACACTCGCAAACTGAAAATCATTCACAATTCATTGTTTGCGGTGAGCGATCGTCATGCCTTGCAAGTTGTACGGTGCGCCAAACAAACACATCGCTAATTAGCACCTTTTTGTTATTAAATTATCCTCAGGACTTACCTGACGAGGGCTTACCTGTCGTGGTAATGCCCGACAAATATGGGTAAATTTGACTTAGTGGATGCAATTAGCTACAGATTGGTCATGCAATTAACCGAAATTTGACAAAAACATCAATTATCCGACATTGTTAACATGCAAAAGAATATGAATGGTTTCGTGTTTCAAAAGGTTATGCAATTAACCGACATGCGATTAGACGGAATCGCCTGTAATAAATTCCTTCATACCGAGGACCCGGACTAGACATGGTCACTTTGACCTATTAAACATATTAAATAAGTTCCTTCATACCGACGAAGACTGGACAGGGGCACTTTGACCGATTAATCATAATTAATAACTTCCCTCATATAGAGGACACGGAATGGACTGCTGCACTTTGACCTATAAATCATAATGAATACATTTCTTCATATTGAGGGCAAGGACTTGACTGGGGCACTTTGACCTAGTTATCATAATTAAATTTCTTCTTACCGAGGACACGGACTGGACTGGAGCACTCTGGCCTATTTTCTTGCTGTGTTCGTACAGTGTTTCCCCAGCCTTGCCAGCACTTTTACCAAGCTCTTCTGTAAACTCCAAACTTTTCTTCACAAACTCTGTCTTCTGAACATCCTCAAAAGTCTGAAAAAGGTAAGCTGTTTATCATTCTCATGGAAATAGAGATAAATTTCATTTAAAATCATTAAGATTAAGATATAAATTAATTGGGACCACCCACCATAGATGCAAAATTGACTTTAAAGAACCAAATTTTGGACAATAGGGTTCATCCATAGATGCTTACTAAATTGCCTTCCTGGGGTCCCTGGTATGTTGAAGTGATATTTTTGTGTTGTTTTTCGTTAGTTGTGGCTAACACTTGATTAAAGACTATGGCATTTAATTGCAATTTGAATTTTAACAAGATTTTGTATGGTCTGTAGGTAGATAACACAAGCATCAATCACCCATAATTTCACCCTATACCCTAACACATTTAATAATTGAACAGTTAAAATTTGACATACCTGTCAGACATACCTGTCAAATTGTTTAGCATGTTAAACCTATACGCTATTATAAATAAATTAAACACATGCTGTAGGCTATGTGCAGTCAAGTGTCCATTTTGTATCTCCATGAAAGATCTATCCAAATTTCTTTCTGAAAACATATTGTCTTGGGGTTATGTATGGGGCGCTGAAACAAATCTTGCTAACCACTGTGTCGCTGTCTCCATAATTTAATGCAATCGTCCAAACCCTACCCATTCTGAGGCACGGCTAATAATACACGTTTACAAACTAAAACCATGTCTTATCATTTTCATAACTTACCTCGGAAACTTTACCTTTGATGTCGTCCATACCTTTTCTAAAAACCTCTGAACCTTTGCTCGTTTCTGATTCTATATTTTCCTGCAAAGTAACACGATTGTGAAAAGGCTTACATAACAGTTTACATATACCATAACAAATAACAAATAAACAGAAGTATTTTAAACCTCTAAATTTGTCATAAATAGGATTTGCAAATATTCAAATTATGCAGAAACTCTCCATAATGGCGGTAGTTTTCAAACATCAAGATTGCTGAGTGACGCTCTAACAACAAACTTCAAGAAGAACAAATTGAATTATGTACTTACTAGTGTTGGGAATCGGTTGAAAATTCATGATGGATCATCAAAAAATTTAACTAACCGATGATCGATCATTCATCGATTAAACATGGCTTCCATATAAGACACAAGCAGGGCTTCTAAAATTTTAAAATGCAAATCGGTCCAGGTTTTTTACTTCCGTAAGAATCGCACTTATTTTGAAAAAATCACTAAAATCGCCGTACCCCACCCACCATGTCAGCTGCACCACGCATTTTTTCCGTTTAGTCATTGATATAGAGAACTATTTAAAATGTATGTTTGTATTATATTTGTATTATTTATAACTTACTTTATCACAATTTGTACATTTTAATGACTTACATCATGTCTTCGCTTTACTGAATGAATTGAATTGGAATTTATAGTCGCGCCCACAGCTAAGGTCATATGGCGACTTTTCCAGCTTCCATTGGTGGAGGAAGACCCCAGGTGCCCCTCCGGGCAATTTTCGTGCACGGGCGGGCACCTGGGTAGAACCACCGACGTTCCGAAAGCCAGCTGGATAGCTTCCTCACATAAAGATTCCTAGGCCCCTGAGGGATCGAACCTACATCGGTGAGGGGCAAGTGATTTCAAGTCAGAGACGTTAACCACTCGGCCACGGACGCCCCTTTTACCGAATGAATAATTTTCACTCAATATTAAAATTGTTCATCATTTGAGGAATTGAATTGGAAGTGTCTAATAAACCGGGTAGGTATAAAACGCGGACTAACACGCGCAGACTGGCGGATTATATACGATTTTACATAAATTTGAGTAATATCATTTTTCATCAATTAGCTTAATTAATACCAAATGTTAAGACTAACGCAAACAATTTCGGTCCGACTTAAAAAAAAAACGGTGTCAGGTTTGATCTTTTTCCTTAATTAATGTCATTAATATTATACTTAAAGTTATTGTAAAAAAAAATCAAACAAACAATTAACACATCTCGGTATTTTAATGACGCAAACAAATTTCAGTCCCAGCTTTGGCCACTTAAAAAAACAAACCGACACAAGCAAACAGGCTAACACCTTACGACTAACGGTATATCAAAGAAATTACAGATGGTAACACTCGCTTCAGTGAACCGACAGAACACGTGATATACTTTCACTGATCACACATCAAAGGCGTGCTATATGGCTATAGACTCTTCCGGAAAACTCCCTACTATCGGTAATGGTTTAGTCCAAATTGACCAAGTTGACCTACTTTCGCACAGCGAGTGACAAACAATCGTGTTATGGATCAAACAGTATTGCCGCAAGGCATATTTTAGGTGTGAAGGGCAATTGTAGATTTTTTAACGACCGATATATACAATATCTGGGACCGATTTAAACAGAGATTTTGAAAAGAAAAACGGTCTAGAGACACAGATTTCGGTCTGGGAACCGATAAACCGGCGATTTTAGAAGCCCTGGTCACAAGCGTATGCCTTTTTCAGACTATAATGAAGACATTTCAAGTGTTCTGGTCATTAAGCAATTAAATGAAACAGACCGGACATTTATTTTAAGTATACATTGTGATACCCCTTTAGAAATATATGATTACTTGTTGCAAAATTAAAACTTATTTCATTCTCCTGTACATATTTGCAACAACCGAGTAAACTCCTGTACAAATTTGAAACAACCGAGTAAATGCTGTACATATTTGCAACAACCGAGTAAACTCCTGTACAAATTTGCAACAACCGAGTAAACTCCTGTACATATTTGCAACAACCGAGTAAACTCCTGTACATATTTGAAACAACCGAGTAAATGCTGTACATATTTGCAACAACCGAGTAAACTCTTGTACATATTTGAAACAACCGAGTAAATGCTGTACATATTTGCAACAAAAGAATAAAACACCTGTACATATTTGCAACGACCGAGTAAACTCCTGTACATATTTGCAACAACCGAGTAAACTCCTGTACATATTTGCAACAACCGAGTAAACTCCTGTACATATTTGAAACAACCGAGTAAACGCCTGTACATATTTGCAACAACCGAGTAAACTCCTGTACATATTTGCAACAACCGAGTAAACTCCTGTACATATTTGCAACAACCGAGTAAACTCCTGTACATATTTGAAACAACCGAGTAAATGCTGTACATATTTGCAACAACCGAGTAAACTCTTGTACATATTTGAAACAACCGAGTAAATGCTGTACATATTTGCAACAACCGAGTAAACTCCTGTACAAATTTGCAACAACCGAGTAAACTCCTGTACATATTTGCAACAACCGAGTAAACTCCTGTACATATTTGAAACAACCGAGTAAATGCTGTACATATTTGCAACAACCGAGTAAACTCCTGTACATATTTGAAACAACCGAGTAAATGCTGTACATATTTGCAACAACCGAGTAAACGCCAGTACATATTTGCAACAAAAGAATAAAACACCTGTACATATTTGCAACGACCGAGTAAACTCCTGTACATATTTGCAACAACCGAGTAAACTCCTGTACATATTTGCAACAACCGAGTAAACTCCTGTACATATTTGAAACAACCGAGTAAATGCTGTACATATTTGCAACAACCGAGTAAAGTCTTGTACATATTTGAAACAACCGAGTAAATGCTGTACATATTTGCAACAAAAGAATAAAACACCTGTACATATTTGCAACGACCGAGTAAACTCCTGTACATATTTGCAACAACCGAGTAAACTCCTGTACATATTTGCAACAACCGAGTAAACTCCTGTACATATTTGAAACAACCGAGTAAATGCTGTACATATTTGCAACAACCGAGTAAACTCTTGTACATATTTGAAACAACCGAGGAAATGCTGTACATATTTGCAACAACCGAGTAAACTCCTGTACAAATTTGCAACAACCGGGTAAACTCCTGTACATATTTGCAACAACCGAGTAAACTCCTGTACATATTTGAAACAACCGAGTAAATGCTGTACAAATTTGCAACAACCGAGTAAACTCCTGTACATATTTGCAACAACCGAGTAAACTCCTGTACAAATTTGCAACAACCGAGTAAACTCCTGTACATATTTGCAACAACCGAGTAAACGCCAGTACATATTTGCAACAAAAGAATAAAACACCTGTACATATTTGCAACGACCGAGTAAACTCCTGTACATATTTGCAACAACCGAGTCAACTCCTGTACATATTTGCAACAACCGAGTAAACTCCTGTACATATTTGAAACAACCGAGTAAATGCTGTACATATT
The DNA here is from genome assembly GCA_037043455.1 of Cyrtodaria siliqua. Classification (NCBI taxonomy): domain Eukaryota; kingdom Metazoa; phylum Mollusca; class Bivalvia; order Adapedonta; family Hiatellidae; genus Cyrtodaria; species Cyrtodaria siliqua. The sequence continues at coordinate 62,383 of JAWPHD010005761.1, read as the reverse complement.
TGCAACAACCGAGTAAACTCTTGTACATATTTGAAACAACCGAGTAAATGCTGTACATATTTGCAACAAAAGAATAAAACACCTGTACATATTTGCAACGACCGAGTAAACTCCTGTACATATTTGCAACAACTGAGTAAACTCCTGTACATATTTGCAACAACCGAGTAAACTCCTGTACATATTTGAAACAACCGAGTAAATGCTGTACATATTTGCAACAACCGAGTAAACTCTTGTACATATTTGAAACAACCGAGTAAATGCTGTACATATTTGCAACAACCGAGTAAACTCCTGTACAAATTTGCAACAACCGAGTAAACTCCTGTACATATTTGCAACAACCGAGTAAACTCCTGTACATATTTGAAACAACCGAGTAAATGCTGTACAAATTTGCAACAACCGAGTAAACTCCTGTACATATTTGCAACAACCGAGTAAACTCCTGTACAAATTTGCAACAACCGAGTAAACTCCTGTACATATTTGCAACAACCGAGTAAACTCCTGTACATATTTGCAACAAAAGAATAAAACACCTGTACATATTTGCAACGACCGAGTAAACTCCTGTACATATTTGAAACAACCGAGTAAATGCTGTACATATTTGCAACAACTGAGTAAACTCCTGTACATATTTGCAACCGAGTAAACTCAATCTTGAAAAATTGTAATCGATTAATCGGAACAGCACTAGTACTTACTGATCTTATCCCCTCAACCATCCATGGTGGATAACCCCAGCAGAAATATTTAAGGCCAACTACAAAATGTGTCAACTTGACATGGATGCTCTGCTTAAGCCCCGTCAGTCACATAAATAAAACAGTTAATAATGTGTATGAATGCCAAGACCATTCTCACTGAACTTCTTTTAGTAGGAACATGTTCCTTTGTTTGTTTGTTTGGTGTTTTACGTCATTTTCCACACATGTAAGGTTATACGAGGGTTGATTTTTCTATGTTAGAGGCAGACCACCCACTTGTCCTGGGTAGAACCAGTACTGTACACCTCCCGCCATCCGTAAGAATCGACACTTCCTCACTTACAAGTCAAGCTCCAAGTGAGATTCAAACTTGCAGCGGTGAGATGCGAGAAGGTTTACAATGCAACGTCTTAAACCCCTCGGCCACGGATGTTCCTGTCCATGTAAGTGTTAGGGCTGTTGTCGATTCTTTTCAGATCATCGATATATCAATACATTTTTCAGAAATCAATTCAAACAGAAAAAAGCAGTGTACGAAAAATAGGTCAAGATCTTTCACACTGACCTACTTATTACATGAACATGTTTCTGTCATATAGATGTGTGTATGAAGTTTGAAAGCTGTACCGCTTTTGGCATTTGAATAACGGATTTAATAATAAAGCGTGAAAATACATGCAGATAGAATACATCTTCATACTTACAAACTTTTGCCTGGCTTTCTTTATAGCTTCTGATGTCTCCAGTTTTTCTTTCTCTTGTCTGAATTTCTTCAAGTTTTCCTGTCAAGAGGTATTAAGACATCACTACAATAATCATTCACATTCATTCAGTAACATTCAATTCATTCAGTAACATTCAATTCTATATTTCGGTAAGCCACTAGTATTAGGGTATGTTTTCTAATGTAAGGTATGTATGGCGTTGAACGCTGCTTTAAATAAAATAACTAGCCAAATAACGGCAAAATTATATTACTAGACAGTTTACCAAAACTCTATCCAGGTGTTCAGGTCATATAAAAATATATGCCGATTAAAAGTATAGGTTTATTCACGGGTTCTTAAAATACCCGTTTGAAATTGTGTAAACTGAATCATGAGTTGGTAACTATTAATTCAATGCTCCAGTCTTGGGGTTTGGTCTGGCTGGTTAAAGCCTTTTATAATGTATATATAGAGTTTGGATTCTCAGAATATGGAAATAATATATATCTTCGTCAGTACTTTTATGTTTGGATCTTCGTCAGTACTTTTATGTTTGAATTCCCAAAATATGTAAGTTAAATATATATCACTTCGTCAGTACTTTTAGGTTTGGATCTTCATCAGTACTTTTATGTTTGAATTTTCAAAATATGTAAGTTAAATATATATCACTTCGTCGGTACTTTTATGTTTGGATCTTCGTCAGTACTTTTATGTTTGGTTCTTCGTCAGTACTTTTATGCTTGAATTCTCAAAAGATGTAAGTTAAATATATATCACTTCAGGGTTTCCCCCAGGGTCATAAGGCATGTCGCATGCAACATGCCTTCCTGGAAAAGAAAGGAAAAACAACATGCCTTCATCAGAGCAACATGCCTTAAGATTTTCTTAATTGGCATGAATAACAGATTTAAAAGAAGAAAAATAGAATTTCTATGGTGATTCTTGTTCCTCTTGCACCAAAATCATAAAAGTATGTTATTTTGCCATTTTGCCATTAATAGGCACTATTTTTTTCAAGCCCAGTTTGGTAAATGTAATGTCAGAACAACATGCCTTCAAAATTTTCTGGGGGAAACCCTGTCACTTCGTCAGTACTTTTAGGTTTGGATCTTCGTCAGTACTTTTATGTTTGGATCTTCGTCAGTACTTTTATGCTTGAATTCTCAAAATATGTAAGTTAAATATATATCACTTCGTCAGAATTTTTAAGAAACGGTGTACGGTACATATGTTGTAAAATGTTACCGTTGTTGGCGGCATAGCTACTTTAACAACCTTTCAGTGATTACCCACATCACGGCAGTGTGATACCCCGGCCCCCACCCAGTGATTACCCACATGACGGCAGTGTCTACAGTCTACATGATACCCCGGCCCCCACCCAGTGATTACCCACATCACCCAGTGTGGGTGATTACCCACATCACCCAGTGTGGGTGATTACCCACATCACCCAGTGTGGGTGATTACCCACATCACGGCAGTGTCTATACTCTACTTGTAGCAGCGAGCTCTACACTCATCTTTATAGTGCTGCCACACTGGAATACCACACCATAGACAGACATGATACCCCGGCCCCCACCCAGTGATTACCCACATCACGGCTGTGTCTAGTCTACTTCTACACTCAACTTTATAGTGCTGCCACACTGGAATACCACACCATAGACAGACAAGATACCCCGGCCCCCACCCAGTCATTACCCACATCACAGCAGTGTCTAGTCTACTTGTAGCAGTGAGCTCTACACTCAACTTTATAGTGCTGCCACACTGGAATAACACACCATAGACAGACATGATACCCCGGCCCCCACCCAGTGATTACCCACATCACGGCTGTGTCTAGTGTCCACACTGGAATACCACTCCATAGACAGACATGATACCATGGCCCCCACCCAGTCATTACCCACATCACGGCAGAGTCTACAGTGCCCACACTGGAATACCACACAATAGACAGACATGATACCACGGCCCCCATCCAGTCATTACCCACATCACGGCAGTGTCTAGTCTACTTCTACACTCAACTTTATAGTGCTGCCACACTGGAATACCACACCATAGACAGACAAGATACCCCGGCCCCCACCCAGTCATTACCCACATCACAGCAGTGTCTAGTCTACTTGTAGCAGTGAGCTCTACACTCAACTTTATAGTGCTGCCACACTGGAATAACACACCATAGACAGACATGATACCCCGGCCCCCACCCAGTCATTACCCACATCACGGCAGTGTCTAGTATACTTGTAGCAGCGAGCTCTACACTCAACTTTTTAGTACTGCCACACTGGAATACCACACCATAGACCGACATGATACCACGCCCCCCACCCAGTGATTACCCTCATCACTGCTGTGTCTACAGTGTCCACACTGGAATACCACACCATAGACAGACATGATACCTCGGCCCCCACCCAGTGATTACCCACATCACGGCAGTGTCTACAGTGTCCACACTGGAATACCACACCCTAGACAGACATGATACCATGGCCCCCACCCAGTCATTACCCACATCACGGCAGAGTCTACAGTGTCCACACTGGAATACCACACCATAGACAGACATGATACCACGGCCCCCATCCAGTCATTACCCACATCACGGCAGTGTCTAGTCTACTTCTACACTCAACTTTATAGTGCTGCCACACTGGAATACCACACCATAGACAGACATGATACCATCCCCCCACCACCTACATTCATTACCCACATCACGGCAGAGTCTACAGTGTCCACACTGGAATACCACACCATAGACAGACAAGATACCCCGGCCCCCACCCAGTCATTACCCACATCACAGCAGTGTCTACAGTCTACTTGTAGCAGTGAGCTCTACACTCAACTTTATAGTGCTGCCACACTGGAATAACACACCATAGACAGACATGATACCCCGGCCCCCACCCGACCCCCACCCAGTCATTACCCACATCACAGCAGTGTCTTCAGTCTACTTGTAGCAGTGAGCTCTACACTCAACTTTATAGTGCTGCCACACTGGAATACCACACCATAGACAGACATAATACCCCGGCCCCCACCCAGTCATTACCCACATCACAGCAGTGTCTACAGTCTACTTGTAGCAGTGAGCTCTACACTCAACTTTATAGTGCTGCCACACTGGAATACCACACCATAGACAGTCATGATACCACCCCCCCCCCCCCCCCCCCCCCCCACCCAGTCATTACCCACATCACAGCAGTGTCTACAGTCTACTTGTAGCAGTGAGCTCTACACTCAACTTTATAGTGCTGCCACACTGGAATACCACACCATAGACAGACATGATACCATCCCCCCACCACCTACATTCATTACCCACATCACGGCAGAGTCTACAGTGTCCACACTGGAATACCACACCATAGACAGACATGATACCCCGGCCCCCACCCAGTGATTACCCACATCACGGCAGAGTCTACAGTGTCCACACTGGAATACCACACCATAGACAGACAAGATACCCCGGCCCCCACCCAGTCATTACCCACATCACAGCAGTGTCTACGGTCTACTTGTAGCAGTGAGCTCTACACTCAACTTTATAGTGCTGCCACACTGGAATACCACACCATAGACAGACATGATACCCCGGCCCCCACCCGACCCCAACCCGGTCATTACCCACATCACAGCAGTGTCTACAGTCTACGTGTAGCAGTGAGCTCTACACTCAACTTTATAGTGCTTCCACACTGGAATACTACACCATAGACAGACATGATACCCCAAGGGCACTAGTCTGCTTTTAGGGGACTGGGGCCAGGGCCCTCAGGAAGGGGAATTTTGCATTGTTTTCATATCAAAGGGGAATTTCTAAGAAACACAAATTAGTGTGTCTTTTTTATTATTTAAGTGGTACCAAGAATTTACCATTCCAAATTGCAAAATGTATGCTGTTTTCCTGTATTGGAGTTAGGTAAAAAAATTCTAATAAAAAAAACTTTTTTCTTTTCTTTTTTTTTTAAGAGGGGAATTGTTCACAGGAAAAGGGGGGAAAATATATACATTAAGGGGAGGGGAATGGGGCCGAATTTCGGTCCCAAAAATGGCCAAATGAGTGCCCTGTATCCCGGCCCCCACCCAGTCATTACCCACATCACGGCACTGTCTAGTCTACTTGTAGCAGTGAGCTCTACACTGTGGTTGTGGTAATGTGACATGGATGATCATCTGATGAATAGAACTGAACAAGTATGCTTATTTTTCTATTTTTTTTATTTAACTTGTTGACAAAAATGATATGTGACATATGTGCTAAGCATCATATTATTTATTATCTGCCGACTTGTTTTATAAATTCAGTAGAAAATAAGCACTTGTGTAAATCCCTCCATTATAACTTTCATGCATGACACAGACACTTTTAACTGAGATAATATATATGTACGATTGATTGACAGATCAGAACTATCCAGTATCGCTTCTTCTACAGATATGGCAATGACTGAATTGTGTAGCTTTAAATACGTTGCTTTTTAGGGGAAACAAAGACACATTTTGCCATTGGATATGGGACCAAGTAACATCTTCAAAAGGTGCAATCATTTTTTACTGTTTGTCTTCATTCATGTTATTTCATAAATACGTGAACATAATTATATTTTTCTTTAATACTTACATTTAAATCTTTATCCTTTGACAACCCTTCTTTTACGTTATCGTAAATGGACTGGAAAAATCCCTTTCTACCATCCGACATGTGCCTAACCTGTGTAAATATGGAAGCATAATTACATCTATGTATATATTAAGGGACACATTGCGAACTTGAGATCATGTTCAAGCATAAAAAAAAATCAGTCAACAAAACAGCCTTCTTTTGTTCTTCCTAACCACCTTCAAAAAGCTGAAATAATTCAGATGAAATACATTGCTAGTTAAAGGGAGTACATCAGGATTTTTCAAGAAACATCTTAAATTACAAAAATGTTCCAATTCATGATAAAACACTTTACACCATATAGCTATGATGAAATCTGACGAAAAATGCTGAAGTTAACCCTGGTGCGTCACCTAGGATAGCACATAGTACTGTGCAGAATGAGTTTCTTTGCAATTAAGGGGACATTTTAGACTCATTTATTATGTTTATGCCCTTTAGAATAGAAAATATCATTATTTGTCAATTTTAAGTCGGACCCCTAAACCACCATTAAAAGCCTGATGTACCCACTTTAAGAAAAATAAATAACAAAAGTAACATAATAATGCAAACAATGTGTTCATTTTTGAAAAACAACAAGAGATATATTCATAGAGGTCTGCAAGTCACGCTTTTGTGGACTAAAATACCCCTTGACTGGAGGATATTACAAAAACATGTCTTTGCAGAAATGTTGATTAGATCAAAAGGTTTTGGTTAAACATTAGAAGGTCAAGGTCAGGCTCAGTATTTTGTCTGAAAATGGCTTGTGAACAGAGCTACCTCCAGATCATATGAAGCTGAAACTTCATGAGAAGCTTGTTGAGAATGAGAGGATGTCATTTATAAAGGCCCTAAACTTTGACCTTCACTATCAAGATCAATGTCAGCACTTAGTCTTTTTGCCTGAAAATGGCTTGTCGGTGGAACTCTTCACCGTTCAAGGCCAGAAGCTGAAACTGTATGGGAAGCCTGTTGAGGATGACAGGAAGTCATTAACTCTCTGAAAAATTTGACCTTCACCATCAAGGTCAAGACATTAAACTGAAATGGGCTTGAATGACCATTTGAGATATGAAGCTGCGACTCCGTAGGAAGCTTGATCAGGAGCACTCTCAACTCCCATTTTGCGAGTTTTGGATTTTAACAAATGGTTCAAGGGTCTGTTTAGAAGTTGTTCAACGTCATTAGCATCGCACGCACTATTAGCAACGCCATCGTCAAGGTCATATTTTATTCTAATGAGCTTCCATTTTTAGACTATATTTAGTGTGCACAAGACAATGTGTCGTATATTTTATCGATCTTGAGCGCCGCTGTTTTCTGTACAGAAGACTGTTAATCAGTGGATACCGGCTAGCAAAATTCTGTCCACCTGCTAACATGGCCGAAAGTTTTATTTTGGCCAGTAGATTTCCAATTTCGCGAAATTGTATACACTGGACAAATTTAGCGAGTGCAAAAAAAAAGGTAATTTCTAACCCTGATAAATGTCTGAAATTTGACCTTCAAGGGCAATGTCAGGGCTGAAACAATTGTATGCCTGAAAATTTGCATGCAGAAAGAACTCTTCCAAACTGTTCAAGGTAAGAAGCTGAAACTTTGCAAGAAGTTTGTTGAGAATGAAGGTTTGTTGCGATTAAAGGTCTGAAATTTTACCGTCACCATCAAAGTCAGGACTTGAGTTACCTTTGAAGTATCAAAAATGTGGATATGTTGTGATGGTTTCCATCGACTTTCTCTAGTTTTAGTTGGTCTCAGTTTTGCTTTAAAAGATTTAGCTTTGATATAACATATCTATCCCTTTCTAAAGCAAAAAGCTGTACACATAAAATAAAAGGCATTACATAGCGAGAACTAGTAATAGTCACAGACATACTAATAAATTATTAGGTCTGTGCAATACTGTTATTTTTTTTAGCCATATCACAATTTACCGATAAAACCTTCCAACACTATCATGTATATACCTGTCCATATCTTATATCAGTTGGCTGTGAATACTTCACCAGGTGTGCTGTGGTAGATGCTATATGTCTGTCAAGCTGTACTCTGTTAGATGCTATATGTCTGTTTTTAAAACATTCCCGGCACCATGACTGACAGACTACCTGTTGAAAAATAAATTTCTCACATCTACAAAGTGACATAAAGTTGTGTCATTGTTGTAGTTTTTGCAATGTTAGTAATAACATCAATCAATAGTCTTCCTGCTATGACAATACAGTTCTAAAACGTCACAATATGTAAGATCTGTTCATTTTTGTGGGCAATAAAATTATAAGAACCCTTTACAATTCAGTACAAGTCTCATTTTAACCAAAAGAAACAATGGCAACATACATAAAAATGAAAATCTGCTGATTCTAAATGTAATGAATAAGTATTTTCAAGAACAATTTCAAGTAAGTTTGCCATTTTAAATAGTGATTTTGAAACAACTGACAGTTTACATGTATCGCGAAAACTGATTACGTCCTTGAACATGACGCAATATTGGTATCATAGATCATATATGAACACATGACATCTTCCCATGTGAAAAAGTATATAAGAATGAATACAATTATTTGTAATTTCTTATAGGAATCGAGTTTGTACCCTAGATGTATCACTTGAAGGAAAAGTTCTTCCGATAACCTTCCACATGGAGGCCATAGCTGTTGGTGTACCGCTTAAATAGCACGTTTCGTGAGATAAGCTTTTGAAAAAAAAAAAAATTAGGATAACTAAATATATATTTATTTTAGGATTGTGTTAACATGATGCACTTGTTCCGACAAAACATATTGACATTTTAATGTCAAATTTGTGATTAAACAACACCACTACTGTATTTTTCGACATTGGAATTGATGCTTATTCTGCGCACCTAAACACCATTCTGTCCTAATTCTGTCTAGTGCATAAAACCAGGGAGTTTATTGACAACATATTGATAAACATTAAGTGATTTTAACTTAAGTTTAAGTAATATGCTGTTTTTGAAGGGATTTGATCCTGTACAAATTAATGCACATGTCTTATAACGTAAACAAGTGCCTAAATGAGGTTGGGAGTAAAAGCCGTAGCCTACATTCCGAAATAAAACGAAAACAGCAGATGCGTAGTACGGAGAATACCGAAAGTATAGTTTAGTAACGAATCTAATAGAGAGTATCGGTATATTATCAGTGTATAAAGGATGTATATAAAGACAAATGATAATGTTTATTAATTTATTTATATCATATATTAGAATAATTAGATATATATCAGATGTTATAGGATACTAAATAGAATTCGTGCCGCACGTACATTTGAAGAGTAAGTAATTCGATTACCACGATATTAAATTGAAACACTTTTATCACATTACATCATGGTAAATAATATGAACTAAGGTAAAACCTTGAGGCGAGCACAGAAAATGTGAAAGTAAATTTTAAACAGATAAAACTCAATGAAAGAACAATACAAATAACTTGTCAAACAATAATGAGGTCCTCTCAGGGGTTTTGGGGGAAATGGCCATTTATATTTGGTGAACAAGGGAACAATGGCTGTTATTTTCAGGGGAAAAGAGAACATTGACACATATTTTTAGGGAACAATGGAACATGACTTTACAGGAAATAAAATTTTAACATTTAGTTTTAATATTTAAAAAAAAATCACAAAAAGTTAACATTTCAAACAATATCTTTGTGATCACAGTGTTGCAGCTATAGGACAGAATGAATTTTGGGGAACATTAGCAAATATTTTAAACATTAAAAGTACTTTTAGAGAACAGGGGAACATTGGACAAATAATGTTGGGGAACAAAGCAAAATAGATGTTGGGAACAAGGGAACACTGACTCATATTTTCAGGGAAAAAGGAAGATGTACCCCTTCCATCCTCCTGTGGGCCTCAATAATAATAAGAATGAATAAATCATTAAATGCAATGTACAGTTTGAAAGGGGCAAATTGCATTTATCATATTGTTCTTACTGAAGGGACACTGATTAAAACAGGCAAAACATATGTTCAAAACGTTTTTTGATTATGATAATAATGAATTCAAGTATATATACTCCGTCACAAAAGAAAATTTACACTTTGAAAATTTTACTTTACACCCCTTTCCTTTTTATCAAGCAATTCAACCTATTGAAAACAAGAGCTGTCGGAGAAACAGCGCAGCTCGACTATTCGATTTTTCAGAGAATAATAAATTTATAGCTAGTATATACCATCAGAAAACAAGGCTACAACAATGTGGGGTGGGGTTGGAGCACAACATAACTATGTGTAAGAATTGACCAAAACTACACAGAAATATGTAAAAAACAAAACTAATTCGAATTTTGAGTGGGGTGGGGTGGGAGAGAGGCGGGGTGGATGGTGGGGGGAGTGGGGGTGGTGGAGGGCAACATATATGTGTAAGAAGCTATGTAATAATTCACCAAAAACAACACAAAAATATGAAGACAATTTTTTTTAACAAATCGAGTTTGAGTGGGGATGGGGTAGAGTCAGGGGTGGGGAGGGCAACATATATGTGTAAGAATTGACTAAAACAACAAAGAAATATGTAAAAAAAAAAAGATTTTCAAGTGGGGTTGGGGTGGGGGGAGTGGGGGTGAGAGGCGGGAGTGGGTGTGGGTAACGCGGGAAGGTTGCAACATATATGTGTAAGAATTGACTAAAGCAACACAGAAATATGTAAAAAAAATAAAAAAAATAGATTTTCAAGTGGGGGTAGGGTGGGTGGGGGGAGCGGGGGTGAGAGGCGGGAGAGGGTTCGTGGGAAGGGGCAACAAATATGTGTAAGAATGGACTAAAGCAACACAGAAATATGTAAAAAATAAATAAATAAAAATAGATTTTCAAGTGGGGGTGGGGTGGGGGGGAGCGGGGTGAGAGGCGGGAGTGGGTTGGGGGAAGGGGCAACAAATATGTGTAAGAATTGACTAAAACAACCAAGAAATATGTAAAAAAAAATAGATTTTCAAGTGGGGGTGGGGTGGGGGTGGGGTGGGGGGGAGCGGGGGTGAGAGGCGGGAGTGGGTGTGGGTAACGGGAAGGTTGCAACATATATGTGTAAGAATTGACTAAAGCAACACAGAAATATGTTAAAAAAAAATAAAAAAAATTAGATTTTCAAGTGGGGGTAGGGTGGGTGGGGGAGCGGGGGTGAGAGGCGGGAGAGGGTGGGGGTGGGGGTGGGGGGCGGAGGGTGCCAACATATATGTGTAAGAATGGACTAAAGCAACACAGAAATATGTATAAAAAATATATATTTTCAAGTGGCGGTGGGATGTGGAGCGGGGGGGTGAGAGGCGGGAGTGGGTTGGGGTGTGGGGGTGGGGAGGGGCAACATATATGTGTAAGAATGAACTAAAACAACAAAGAAATATGTAAAAAAAAAAAAATACAGTTTCAATTTGGGGATGGGGGGAGGTGTGGGTGAGTGGGTGAGAGGCGAGGGGTTGCAACATATATGTGTAAGAATTGACTAAAACAACACAGAAATATGTAAAAAAAAGAAAAAAGTGTGGAGGGGACGTGGGTAGGGGGTAGGGGGTGGGGGGGAGGAAGGAGCCATGTCCCAATATGAGTGAAGTAATAAGATGCATAATGCTATAACAAATCCCAAACCAAAATATATAGATATATACATGCTTACATGCAAACATAAATCTGCCTTTATTGGACATTTTATGGGCCATCACAATTTGGGTTCCATGGGAGCCTAGAATTTGCAGAAGACAAAATTACTTATCCAACCCTTTACAACATACTATAAGGAAATCAATTCCAAAATTTAGTTCAGCTAGGACAAAAAATGTAGAGATATAGACCGGTAAACACAGCTTACACGCAAAATTTGATGTGAAACAGACATATTTTAAGGGCTAGCATCAGAATTTGGGTTCCATGGGAGCCCCAGGGGTTACATGGAACCAAAATACTTAAACAGCCCTTACGATAATGCTTATATGGAAGCTAATGGCCAAATTTGTTGTGCTAGGGTAGAATTGTGAGATATAAACTTGTAAACACAGCTTACACGCAAAATTTGATGTGAAATGGGGCACATTTTATGGGCTATCTATAATTTGGGTTCATGGGTTACAGGAACCAAAACTGCTTATGCAGCCCTTCAGATATGCTATAAGGGAAGGCCATGAACATATTTGGTTGTGCTAGGATAAGAAATGTAAGAGATATAGACTTGTAAACACAAGCTTACACGCAAACCTTGATGTGGGAACGCCGACGCCAACGCCGGGGTGATTACATAAGCTCTCTATCAGTCGAGCTAAAAATGACAACATGATATTGGCAATAGAATGACAACATCTTTAGTACCAAACATGACGTATATTAATTTTGGAATTTATACATTTTATTCTAAAAAAAAATCATTGCACACTTTGTTTCACAACTGAGCTGTATACACTTTCTTTTGCAACTCAGTGAGTATAATTAGATTAAAACGTTTTAGACTAGCTTGAAAAGAACTAAACTGCCAAATTTAGCATTTACCTCATTGCTTCAAGTATACACTGTCGTGATATAACTAAACTGAAAGATTGTTCACTTTATACATATACATACATTGTTCCAATTGCTTTTTTACATTTTTTTTATTTTGCCAGAAATGTTGATATTTTCTATGTTATTATTTATTACTAAATATATGCAAACTGTGACCTGTGTATTTAGCCGATAACACTAAATATGATTCACAAATAGATGAGAGATGGGGATAATTGTGTTAATTTTTTAACACCACAGTCCATCTGTCCTGATCTTACCTTGAATAAGAACCGTCTGTACAAGATGGCAAGTTGCATTCACTTCAGTGTATGGGTTTGAAGAAATCCAATCTGTGTGTGACCCAATGGGCTACTCGTAAAAGATGCTATTGTCACCATCCAATGCTGGTTGTAAATGCCTGACAGAATAATGCAACTATCAGTCACAGACAACCATTTAAATATAAACAAAGGATAGATGACTCTTTTCTTGAAGATGTTCAGTGTGACGCAGCCCTTCTGAAGTGTAAATCTCATTTTTGCTTTTCACTGAAAAAGCAGTTCCAGTACATCCTGGTGTTTCATCTCTGTTCTGGTCTGTTGTGTTCCGGTGAATCGTACCACTGGTCCATAATTATGTCATAAAACAAATATAAACAAATCCGGTTTTAAAATTCTGTAATGAGGTCATTTTTACCATACCACAGATATGAAGTACAAATCACTATCTGAGTCAAATAAATGAGAACCAGACCATTCGCCATATTTTAAACGATAGGACACCCACCTGTATTGGCACAATAGAATCTGGACTTATGATTGTGTTTAGTGTAATGTATCTATGATATCTACAGTCTATAGTGCTGCCACACTGGAATACCACACCGTAGTACACACAGGTGTGTGTGTGTTGTGTGGGTTGGTCGGTGTGGGTTGGTCGGTGTGTGTTGGGGGAGGTATTTTTAAATGAACAAATGTAGGGGGTGAGGACCCAGCCAGCAATCCTATATCTAGCCTTCATCGGCCCGATATCTTTTTTTATATCGTACCAGTATCACAAATGATATCGGCGTGCCCATCACTTCAAGTCGGACCGATATCTTGTCGGCTACACATCGGTCCAATATTGGTTAGATATCATTTTAGTTTACTATCCATCACCGGTTAGACATCGTTTTAGTTTACTATCCATCATCGGTACAATATCGGTTAGTTATCTATCCAATATGTATCCGATATAGTTTCGACCAAAAGTGGGCCCATTATGACAGATAGACATCAAATTCGTTCTATTGTCACCATCCAGCTAGTACAGTATGTAGCTAGAGCATCGGATTACCAATCCAAAATACATGTATATGTTTCGCAACATACAAGGTTATCGGGCGTTTAACTCCGTCCGATTTTTTTTATCAAATCAATTTAATGAATACTGACTACCTTATATACATCTTTTTGTTGGTGCTTATCTGAATTAGCTCGATTGGAAAAATATTCATTAGCAATAAATAAAACTCTTGTGAATGTAGGTAGCATCATTTTGCAATGTAAAAAATGACATGATCAGACATTTGCGAGGAATATCTGTTCACATTAACAATAAATATACGATATTCAAAATGACATGTCATTACCTCCCTTTATGGATTTATGGCGTGTTATATCAGACTGACAGCGGCCTGATATATTGTATCAACTGATACAAACTATGTCGGCCTGACCAGTGCTCAAGAAATAGGATAGCCCGACGCCCGGGGCTCCTCGAAATCCATTCCGGGCCTGTCTCATTTTGCAGACGAGGAGCCCGTCGGGCCGGTCTAAAAAAATAATAAAAAAATCCCCAAAAAAATCAGTTTTACTGGATCTCAAGCTCAAGTTCCTCATGACAAAACACTCCCATGTGAACTGTGAAAACACTTGCAATAAAGTAATTAAAATGTGTTATACACACATTGAAACAATAAGAAGTTTGAATATTTTGCCTGGCTTCGTGTCGGCAGTTTGTCACAACTTTGAGGTCGACAATTGTTGACATAAAACTCATTATTCTGCTATTAGGGTTGTGTTTTCTTTCATTTGTGATAAGAAATACCGTTTTTGTCATTAAAAACACACTAATGCATGAACAAAATCATTATTGATGGTATTTCGATTGAATGTTTGTGAAATGTTCGGGCCGTGAAAGTGCGGTGTCATAGTAGTTCGGATGGTACATAATTTCGGATATATATATATATTTTTTTTTTTTTTTTACATAATCAAATAAGAAAAATTGTCCTTTACAATTACATGTTGATGGAAAGAAAAATATACTGTATATGTATAAATACAGGTATAAAGTATATTTCTATTCATTATTTAAGGTGTAAGGAGTTCCTGGAATCCTACTTTTAAATGAATTCTAGTCTATGCTCCTAATTCTTTACTTGGAGAAAGTGGTGACAAAAAGAAAAAATATAGCCAGAGGAGGCTCTGATAGTCTCATAAAACCTGATTAAAAATTTGGCTCCAAGTTTAGCTCCAGTTTCACCAAGTCGGCTCTGATTATTATCGTTTGGCAAAAGTGCTAGTACTCTCCTTTGCATTGGTTATAAATTAATATGTAATATTCTATTCTAACATATTTTAAGCGAAATGGTAAATAAGTCCGCTGACCAGGGAGCATAAAGTGGTAGCAAAAAGAAAAATATAGTCAGAGGAGGTTCTGAGCTTGATTAATACATACGTAACAAAATTAATGCGTGCTATAAAAGTGAATAAAGACACATTTCAAATAAGAAAAAAATATTGGACCTTTCCATTTTAAATCAGGGCCTGTCCATTTCAAATCAGGGCCTGTCCATTTCAAATCAGGGCCTGTCCATTTTCAGAAGCAACAAGCCCTGGGCCTGTCTCTTAAAATAATTTTCTTTGAGCACTGCTGACGTTGGCCTGTGATATAATAATAGACAGATTAATGCATTGAACAATCAATTTAGCATGCCATGCAAGCAAAAAATTCAAAAATTGGAAAATATTGAATTAATCGCCTCTACATCGGCCCGACGTCGTTATATCCAACATTTAGCCGACATCTGACCGATATCTTTTTAGCAAATCACAAAAAGAACACACAAACCCATATCGGACCGATGTTGGACCGATTATGTTTCCTATATATAACAGGTGGTGAAAAAATCGTTCCTCAACCGGGACTCGAACCCAGGGTCTCTGGTTTACGGTACCAGCGCTCTAACCACTGAGCTATCGAGAACACATGGTTAGGAATCGATTATTCACCATTTACCTGTACCCGGTTACATACACCTCCACCAGATTGAAATTCGTCCCTGAATTTCTAGTGGAGTTAACTCCCGGCCGCCTGTCAGACTTATTTTCATACTGTTTCATGCTTACAGACACGGTCCTGGATCCCGGACGAGCCCCCAAACACAACAGTTGGTGAAAAAAATCGTTCCTCAACCGGGACTCGAACCCAGGGTCTCTGGTTTACCGTACCAGCGATCTAACCACTGAGCTATCGAGAACACACGGTTAGGAATCGATTATTCACCATTTACCTGTACCCGGTTACATACACCTCCACCAGATTGAAATTCGTCCCTGAATTTCTAGTGGAGTTAACTCCAGACTGCCTGTCAGACTTATTTTCATACTGTTTCATGCTTACAGACACGGTCCTGGATCCCGGACGAGCCCCCAAACACAACAGTTGGTGAAAAAATCGTTCCTCAACCGGGACTCGAACCCAGGGTCTCTGGTTTACCGTACCAGGGCTCTAACCACTGAGCTATCGAGGACACACGGTTAGAATCGATATTTCACCATATACCTGTACCCGGTTACATATATGTAGATAACGGATAGACATCGGGCCTTGCCACTCTGTTACTGTTACCGATATCGGATAGATATCAGTAAATCCGATATCGGTAACAGAGCGGCAGTCTGCATAACGGCTTGATGTCTACGACAGATAACGGATAGACATCGGGCCAATCTGCCGACATTCCGACCAATTAACGATATCTATCCGATATGGCCATGCTGGCTGGGGAGTGGTGGGGTGGCTTGTAGTCTAGACTTTTCAGGAGAGGGGGGTCTGTCTGAGGAAACTTTTCCTCATTTTTTTCAGGGTTAGGGTTAGGGTGGGGGGGGGGGGGTGGGGGGGTGGGGGGGGGGGGGGGGGGGGGGAGGAGTATTTTGTAAATTTTTCTAGGGTTATCTATCTATCTTCGAATAAGTCAAAGACTTGACACGCGTCAACTGACAAGACGTGAGTTGAAATAAAGCTAAGGATACAATTAGAAATAGTATACAGTGTTAAAAGAAGATAGGGCATGCTTTCTAGGGAGACATGTGATTGACATGGCTAACAGCCAGCCCAAATGCACTGGGGGAAGGGTTACTACGCTTTGAGGTAGGGTATTCCAATGTACTATGGTTCTGGGGAAGAATAGTCTGGGGTAGTCTGAAGAAACGCTTTCCGTTCGCGGCGAGGGTGGTTTGTCCATAAATAATTAATCATTTAAACTTGCTCAACATTAACTCACAAAAGTGTTAGTACAAAGTGAAAGCAATCCGAGTCTTCCAGAAATTGCCTGAGTTGTCACTAGGCCCCTAGGCGTCTGCAAATAATGTCAATATTTACTAATGTAACGTCACTGATTTTAGGTTGCATACAGCTAAATATAGCCTGGCTGAAGCCCCGCCTTTTGTTGTGTACGATTCAGTACAGAAGTGAAAGTTCACAGAGTTCACAGAGGTCAGCAGATATAACTTTGAAATATTCAATATGCATTTTCAGGAAGGATAAACTATAGGTAAAATAATCCCCATCAGCTAGGATCATTAAATTAAATAAAAAAATATTTTTTAATGTTTTTGAAAATTTTACACCGGGTAGGCCTAAAGTGCGAAAAGGAGTCCTTTTCGCGAAAAGGAGATTCCGCTACGAAAAGGAGCCATAAAATCAATATTTTAAGCAATAAGAAAATTATTTTTATATATTTTGAAACATACTAATGAAATATGTTCGCATTGAAAAAATTAGTTAAATCGAACTTTAAATTATTTCTTTGTCAATACTTTTGTGTTTTGACTCCATTTTGACCATACGAAAAGGACTTTCCGTCCGCGAAAAGGAGTCATAAAATCAATATCTAAAGCTTAATACAAATTATTTTTATATATTAACAAATAGATTAATAGAATATGTTTGCATTGAAAAAATTAGTTAAATCGAACTTTAAATGAATTTTTTGTCAATACTTTTGTGTTTTTACTCCATTTTGGCCTCACGAAAAGGACTTTTCGTCTACGAAAAGGAGTCATAAAATCAATATCTAAAACTTAATACAAATTGTTTTTATATATTAACAAATAGATTAATAGAATATGTTTGCATTGAAAAAATTAGTTAAATGGAACTTTAAATGAATTTTTTGTCAATACTTTCGCGTTTTTACTCCATTTTGGCCTCACGAAAAGGACTTTTCGTGTACGAAAAGGAGTCATAAAATCAATATCTAAAACTTAATACAAATTGTTTTTATATATTAACAAATAGATTAATAGAATATGTTTGCATTGAAAAAATTAGTTAAATCGAACTTTAAATGAATTTGTTGTCAATATTTTAGTATATTATGACTCTCTTTTTCCGTACGAAAAGGACATTCCTTCTGCGACTATGTCTTCATGTTAAACCTGTTCGACTTTTATACCTACTTATTATGTAAATTACCTAACTTCGAAACGCAATTAAATGCCCTTCATAAAATCATTAATGTGTATAGAAACATATACAAACACAAAATAAACATGAAATAAAACTTATAATATTTAATTCCGTGAAGAATACTTCTGTGTTTTTATTCTGTCGTATTGCCTCACGAAAAGAAGTTTCCGCAACTGGGCTGTGCACACTTTCTTTTTCAACTGAGTATAGATACCTTTACTGTATTGGTATATAGTCACCAAACTCTTAAGAACTCAGTAAATATATGTATTAGTAATGAATGACATAAAAGGGGAAATTTGTATACAAACAAATGTGTGTACTATCATTTCATGGAACAAGTCTCTATTATACGAAACTTTCATATGTACTTATATATCTACTTATTCAGCCTTGGGTCCGAGTTTGTAGTCAAGAGATTGATGCTACATCTATTGTCGTATATATTATATATGACTTTATATTTACTTTTATACGTACTTGTTCAGTCTGTCTATATTATTTTTTATTATTCACTCTGTTCATTTCAGGAGATGAAAAGAAAACGACAACAACACTGACTCATTATAGTTGTAATATTTTTATATATAGTTTTTTTTTAACAAATGTAATGAAAGAAAAAGAAAGAACTTTTCTGCAAATGAAATGAAAATAACATATTATTGAACATTATGTGAAGTACCATAGAATGGAGATTATTTGAAACAAAGGTGTAGTACAATTGACATAAATAATTGTTTTGCAAACTAAAATAACAAGCATTATATACACAACGTATCGTTTTGTTTTTTTCAATAAATGTTACGCAGATATATATACAAACTAATACTTTTTGTCGGGGCGTTGAACACCAGAGCCAGTCGACTTGAGGTCGACTGTTCTATACCGACGGATCCTAACGTATCTTTTTTTTTTTCAATACATGTTACGCAGATTATACTTTTTGTCGGGGCGTTGAACACCAGAGCCAGTCGACTTGAGGTCGACTGTTCTATACCGACGGATTATAATTACTCTATTAATTTTCTTTTTGCGTTCGGCGTGTGAGATCTTTCCGCGCGTTTTCTTTTGACATACACTGTTTCTGTTACCGGATTAATGTATTATTAACTCATTACAGATTGTCTACATACATGACGAAGCAAATATTAAAATCATAAAACACATTCATGTAGTGACTTTATGTATTATACCTGATATTCTATTCAACTTTATAATTGAATCAGCATGTGAGAAGTTTCAGTAATACTACATTCTTCATGTATTGATGTTTTTTATAATGTAATAATTGAAATATTTAATGCTTATAAGCATTCAGATAAGACTGAACTTTTAGAAAAAATATATCATTGAGAGAATTTAAACAAACAAAAGAGGCACACACAGCAATATGGATTTGTTTTGTGATAATTGGTACAATAATTAATCTGTTATTGATAAATATGTTTGTTTGTTCTTTTAATCACTGTTACGATAAAAAAATCCGTTCATTATTGCTATGTGCATCTTTATATGTATAAAATATGTTGTTATAAACTATGAATAAAGAAACTATTTTGACATACACTGTTTCTGTTACCGGATTACTGTATTATTAACTCATTACAGATTATCTACATACATGACGAAGCAAATATTAAAATCATAAAACACATTCATGTAGTGACTTAATGTATTATGCCTAATATTCTACTAACTTATTATTAACATTTGTCACCTGACATTAAATCTCTAGCTCCTCCCACTATTGATCGAAACAACTGATACCATGTTGCATCCCAATAAACAATTAACACGTGCCATTATGAAAACCATTCAACGCACGACATCTGTGCGAATCAAGACGCGTGCCTTTTATAATTGAATCAGCATATGAGAAGTTTCAGTAATACTACATTTTTCATGTATTGATGTTTTTCATATTGGAATAATTGAGAATATTTAACACTTATAGGCATTCAGATAAGACTGAACTTTTAGAAAAAGATATATCATTGAGAGAATTTAAACAAACAAAAGAGGCACACACAGCAATATGGATTTGTTTTGTGATAATTGGTACAATAATTAATCTGTTATTGATAAATATGGTTGTTTGTTATTTTAATCACTGTTACGTTAAAAAAATCCGTTCATTATTTATATGTGCATCTTTTAAGAAAGAAATGGAATATACAGAACATCATTTATTACAAGAAGATATTTTATAATTGTTAAATATTGGTTAAAAATTATGAGCGTACATGAACGTAAATATATAAAAATAGTGTATAACATGATGTTAAATGACTGTGAAATATATCCTCGCAAAAAAAACTGGGTTTCACAGTTGAAACACTTATTGTCCTCTCTTGGGTTTTATAATGTATGGCTACAACAAAATGTTGGTAATTGTAATTTATTTCTTGCAGTATTAAAGCAACGGTTAAATGACAATTTCGCTCAAAATTGGCATAGTCGATTAGATATCTCCACCAGAGCAGTGTTTTATAGAAGCTTTGCATCTTTTCAGTTTCAACCATATCTTGATAATATAAATATTTTCAAAATGTGTCAAGCACTTACCAAATTACGGATGTCATCTCATAGGTTGCAAATTGAAGCGGGAAGATGGGTTAAACCAAACAGAATTCCTGTTATCGATAGATTATGTTTATTTTGTAATAAACTTGAAGATGAATTTCATTTTGTGTTGGAATGCCAAACGTATACTGTCTTGAGAAAGCAATACATTCCACAATATTTTTACAAGAGGCCAAACATGATGAAATTTTTGGAATTACTAAATTCACAAAATAAAGTATATATTCACAAGCTTTGTACCTTTGTTTTAAAAGCATTTAAATTACGAAACGAAACATTATATAGAACTTAGTAAATATAGGTAATTTATTTTACCGAATGTGTTATGAAATGTATGGTTCAGTATTTATTTATAGTATGTAGTAATACGCCTTCTCAATGGTTAAGTCCACTTGATAGAAATTGTTGTGCGCATGAGTGCGTAAGTGATTGAGTGCGTGCCAGTATACGTGCATTTTGCTGTGACTGTCTCAGATTAACAAAAGTTTCTTGTTTGTAAAATCCTACACTGTTGCCATGTTTTATGTAACTGTATATTGTATCCTCACGGGCTTTTAAGCCTATTGGAATTTGGAAATAAAGTTATCTTATCTTATCTTATATTTTCAATATTCTATTAATCTGTTTCTTATTATATAAACAGAATTTGTATAACAATTTAAGATATTGATTTTTTGACTTCTTTTCGTAGTTGAAAATCCTTTTCGTATGGTAAAAAGGAATGTCAAAACACAAAAGTATTGACTTTAAATTCATTTAAAGTTCCATTTAACTAATTTTTTCAATGCAAACATATTCTATTAATCTATTTGTTAATATATAAAACAATTTGTATTAAGTTTTAGATATTGATTTTATGACTCCTTTTCGTAGACGAAAAGTCCTTTTCGTGAGGCCAAAATGGAGTAAAAACACAAAAGTATTGACAAAAAATTCATTTAAAGTTCGATTTAACTAATTTTTTCAATGCAAACATATTCTATTTATCTATTTGTTAATATATAAAAATAATTTGTATTAATCTTTAGATATTGATTTTATGACTCCTTTTCGCGGACGGAAAGTCCTTTTCGTATGGTCAAAATGGAATCAAAACACAAAAGTATTGACAAAAAATTCATTTAAAGTTCGATTTAACTAATTTTTTCAATGCAAACATATTTCATTAGTATGTTTCTAAATATATAAAAATAATTTTCTTAATGCTTAAAATATTGATTTTATGGCTCCTTTTCGTAGCGGAATCTCCTTTTCGCGAAAAGGACTCCTTTTCGCACTTTAGGCCTACCGTTTTACACCCATTGAAATTGCATGTCAATATTCAGTGCGGATATAATAGTGTTTGTAAACACAGACATGTGCAGAGTGGTTGAGCTGGAAAAGTTGTCTTTTTCACACTTTCAAAGGCTTTGTGATGGAAATATCTATGAAATAAGGTAATTTAAAGAAAATCTGGTGTATAATTCATGAGATATTAGCTGACAGGTGCAACAGGAGGTCTATGGGAAAGTATTTAGTTTTCTGCAACCTATAGCACGCGCCCCTAATTTGCATAATGTGGAAAGTTTCCGGCCAAGACAATTTAACCTTCATACCGAGTGTTTACAAATAAAAAACCATACTAAATGAATAACTCACATATGCTGCTAGTGTTGTTTAATCATTGTGCGCTCTGCAATTGTTGACATGTTCAGTATATTCCTACATTTGTTGTCATTTTGAAATTTCCCACGGAAACCACATATTTTCTGGTAGTCTTAGTTTCGCATTTGAACTCTTTAAATATTCTGCTGCACATATGCTATAGGACTTTCTGAAGGAGTCGGAGAGACTTTCAAATTATTTCTGAAACTCTACTCTAACCAGTCATAACGGAAACGTTGCACAGAAAACTGTTTTAAAGAAAACAAATCAGAATTTCGAAACTAAAACTCCTATAGTGAGAGCCGGTGTCTGCGTTAGAAATGCTTAAAGCGTGACAACGACGATTTACCATCAAAATCGAGACACATAGATTAGCAATTATCTTCCTTTTTTTTTCTTTTCTTTTTTTCTTTTTTTTTTCTCCCGTTACCGTAAATTTCGCTTGCGCTCGAAGTGCCTTCGGCACTTCTCGCTAGCTGTGCTCGCTATCAAAGGCCGTTCATAAATTCGCGAGTAGAAGAGATTATATAACTCTATACCACAGACATATCTTTATCAAACCATACAATTATTTTCATCATTTCAATTCAATTCATTTGGCATAACATTAACATGTTTATTGCCTAAACAAGACAGACAGACAAGGCGGAATACAATACACCTGTATATCCATGGAACAATACATAGAAACTCTGACTACCGTTACATCAGCCTACATGTATTTATTATTATTATTATTAATTTGTTATACTTATCCTAATTCAGTGAAGTTTGTTTTGTTTTAGCCATATCCCCACCGAAAACGTCTTTGCAGAAATCCTATTTTTTAGACATTCAAGGGGCGATAACTCTGTCATGCATGATTGAATCTGATTGGTTTTCAAAAGGAATCGAGATATCATGTATACATATGTTGTGACCAACTTTCTCTGACATTTTCGTTTTACAGTTATTCCCCTTTGACATTTATAAAAATTTAAAAATGTTACATAACTTTACTTTTTATCCCCCGCCGATTAGGCGGAGGCATATGTAATTGCCGATATCCGTCTGCCCTTCCGTCCGGTCACATAGCTTTGGTAATGCCTCATCCGATTTCAATAATATTTTGCACAAATGTTCACCACCTTAGTACGCAAACCCGGTTTTTTTTCGGAATCAATACTTTCTGAGTGGCACGGTCCATCAGCACTTTCAGTGCTTTGATTGATATTTGCCGTCCTTCGACATTAAACCGATACACTGAATTTTATAAATGTACAACCTATATAAAGAGAAGAATGATCATTTGTTATCCATTTCACACAAACATTTTAAAACAAAAAAAAATGCGTGATATGAAATAATTAGTTTACATACCTAATAACAAATTGATATGTCTGTGATTAGTTTAAATGAAAGCACTATTTTAACGCAAGTTGATATATATTTTTCTCTTTTTTTGTAATCTAATTTTCTCGTTCTAGGATACAGTTTTTTTTCTCTTCTTTTCTCTGTGTAAAAGCACATCCTTTTCATTTTTTATTCTTGTCCTCCCGTGCATGCCGCGCCCCCATGTTTGTTAACCACATCGTCTCATATATTCCTGTTCAGTCATTTGGTCCGATTGTCGCTTTTCAATATATTTGACGGTATAATTTATCCCCATAGGTAATGACCTAAACTCATGGAGAGCGACTGTTGGATTTTATAATAACAGGCGACAGCGAATCCTAAAATCGTGTGCGTGCTATATGCACCCTCTTAACATGACGTTAGAAATCATCATATACTTCATTCATTGTTTAGTAAGAGTTACTCAATTATTTTTTAATTGCTCGTTTTCATTTAAACGCTGCGCATCCTTATATTGCACTCTTCGCCGTATTATGTGTATGCCACACTTTTAATTCATTGTCGGGGAATAGTAATTATGAATATAAATGTAATCCGATTTTTTTTTCAACATGCGATATCATGCAAAATATTTACTTTTTCTTAATTATGGATACTTTAATTATATCATCAGGTGATGTAGAACTGAATCTGGGCACAAGTTATGACACAACGCAATTTTTTTTTAATAATGCATAACAATATTCGTAGTATTAGGAACAAACTTAAATATATCAAGGACAACTTTGTGGATTTTGATATATTGTGTTTTACTGAAACTCATCTATCGATTGGTATTGGAAACGAAATGTTACAGATGCTCTATTCTGTAAAGACGATACATCTCATTCTGGCGGGTTATTCATTTATATCTGGCCCCATTTAAGATCAAATAGGAAAATTGAATTGGAATATTTACTTCCTGAATCAATTTGGGTTGAAATTAAAGATAAAAGTCAGTCTTTTCTAATAAGCACATTTTATCGACCACCGCATTATGCAGTTGAATTCTGGGACAGGTTAAACGTCTGCATTGAACATGCTTCTGAAATAACTTCAAATATCATTATCATTAATGAAGACCAATTAAACCCGTCCAATCATAAATTTAGAGATATACTTACGCTTAATAATATGGTAAATATAATTAAAGATCCTACTGGTGTAACTAACACTTTAAGCTCTTTAATACTAATAATTTAATTCCTTACGATACTGTCGTTTATCAAACATCAAATCTTATCAGTGATCATTACAGTACATATGCTTTCATTAAAAGCGATCTTTGTATAAATATACCGTTTCAAAGAAGAGTCTGGAATTACAAACGCGCTGATTTTGAAAAGTTGAATAACTTAATTAGATCAACAGACTTGACATTTTTTGTATGCAGATTCTGTAGATATCGCTGCAAATAGTTTTATTAATAAACTTACCGATCTCATCAAGGAATGTATTTCAACACGTTTCGTAACAATTCGTCCAAATGATAAGCCCTGGTATAACTCAGAAATACGACTTGCATCTAGTAAACTTGATAGACAAAAAGTAATAGATTTACGTACAGGCAATCGATCTGATTGGCGTGTATATAAAGACCTTCGAAATAAAGTTATAATATAAAAAAGCACTCTAAAGAATATTGGTTAATCATCTTGAATTTTCTCTAAGTGATATAAATTCTGAAAATCCTCGACAGTACTGGAAAATAATCAAAATGCTAATTAAAGAAAAAGCTAACGGTTGTAACGTCATACCACCTTTAAAACACAACGATGGTTTATATTCTGTATCTGACGAAGAAAAGGCAAACATATTGAATGACATTGTTATATCTATATCAACTGTTGACGACACCGATGCCACTCTACCACAATTTATACCTAAGACGATAAATACTATAAATGATATTAATATTACTGAAAATGAAATTTTTGATATCCTAACAACTTTAGTGATAAATAAAGCTATGTATGGCATGCAGCTTTAATTTTTAAACTCCGACAACATGGCATTTCAGGCAACCTTATTAACTGGATAAATAATTATATAACTGATCGTTTTCTGAAATAAATACTCCAAATGCCAGCGTACCCCAAGGCTGTGTCATAGGACCATTAGTGTTTTTAATTTTTATAAACAACATAGCTGATACATTGCTTAGTACGACAAGGCTATTTGCTGATGACAGTTCTATTGCGATATCTACATCCGACATAGATTACATGGAAACTACAATTAATGACGACCTGCGTAAAATATCGAATTGGTCAAAGCAATGGCTAATAATAATTTTAATCCATCTAAAACTGAAGTCATGTTCTTTTCACTTGCAAACAGAAACCGTCCGTCTTTGATATTTGAAAATACTCAACTTAACTTTGTTGACCATCATAAACATCAGGAGTAACCCGATTTGGACTTATTGATTGGTGGACTGTGGTGTACTAATAAAATGTATGACTTTTTGTTTGAAAAAGCCGGCAATTTCAACAGAAAAGCCGGTAAGCCGGTAATCTAATAAAAAAGCCGGTAATTACCGGCGCAAAGCCTGAGAAATGGCAGGCCTCAATTGATGTATTGTAACAAATCTGCAATAAAATATTATTAAACTAAATTGTTTAAATCTAGACAGGACCAGTCTATATTACATATATATATGAGACCCTGATCTAGGTACTATGCACTGTTTGAAAGGCAAAACATAGGTGTCTTGCGCAGTTACGTCATGCAAGAAACGGTTACACACGGTCGGAAATTGTTCTCACCGTTTTCAAATGGTCAAACGCAATGAAACGTCACGAGGTGCATATATAAAGGCCCGTATGTAAAAAAACAACGCACCCAGACGTCAACAAAATGAGGCTAGATTTTGTCCAACATATAATTTATTTTCTTTTAATTAGTTCTATCTCTGGAGTCCCGTGTGGTTTTCTAACAAGACTAAGGCCACTTTTTTTTTATCCAGACAGAGGGGTAAAATCCACCCCCACGAATTCATGTTTATGTTGTCATTTGTATCATGTTCATTAAAGGTCTGCATCACCATCACCATCACCGTCATCCTTATCCCTTTATGCATATTAATTTATATTAATTACCATTTACTTAGACGGGGGTGTTTCCAGAGCAACATCCCATGGAGTATATGTTTCTCAACTAATTTATTTTTCTAGTGCTTGTAGTCTTTTAATCGTAACCTTTGTACAACTAAAAAGCTACTCCATCAGGGCTACCGTTACCATGAATTTCGAAACACATTTGCACAATTGTATTATCGTAACCCTGGTCTGTTTTTAAAATATAAAAGCAATTTGAGAACTCTTCTACGACAAGGACTATCACAACCTGACTTCTATGGCGACGTGTTTAACAAACTTCGTAAGAACACTTTCGTGCAATCTTTATTAAAATGTTTTTCAAACTGTTTATTAAAACGTTTATCAAAAGGGGATATGACCCTGTCATTTTGCAACGCACTGCATGTTTAGTGGTTGACCTTTTACAGTTCGCCACAAAGGTGTTCTCTTTAATTGTGCGATGACCGGACATAATTTGGATCCCGTGGTGACGTCCACCTAAATCCTGAGAGGACAGTAACGTTTGATGTTTGTCTCCAATCGTGTCTTGTCGAGACCTTAATGGTTTAATCCCGTGTTGCTCGGGCTTCTTCCAAGTCACTGAGTACTTGCCTTGTAACTTTCTAATCGTTTGGTTTTTATATTCATATATACATGATCATCTTTGTGTTATGCTTATATGGCCTATTAATGCTGCCTAGTTTGTTAGAGGATGTATCATGGCGGGGATTTTTTTATTTACAATGTACGGTAAGAGTGAGGTTTGGTGCACCCCAGAACCTGGTTTAAACTCCCCCAGTGGTCTTTTTTGCCATTGACCGTTCCAAGGCGGCAGCAGTAATGTCAACCATTTTATGTTTGTGATGTCATATACCTTGTCTTTTATTCCTCTTTGTAATGGCTGTTTGTTTCTATGCGTGTTTTGGTTGACTACGTGCAATTTGAATGCTACATTTCCTGTTCGACTTTTACATCTACGCTGAGTGGTGGCATAACACACTGATGGTGGCTCTGAGAAAAATAGGATGTTGATCAACTGAATTTGCAATAAATCTGCAGTTCTGCAGGTGCGAAGATTCTATGCTCATTCTGCATTAGTATCTCGATGTAAATGGAGGGTGGGCATGTTGACGCCATATAACCTTTTTTTTCTGTGTTGGAGCGCCGTAATTCAACACAACTCTGTCCTAGTATTTATTAAAAACATTTGAAATTCTTAATACTTATATAATATACTTTTATTGTTTGAGGTTAGAGGTCAACATTGAAAAGGAAAAAATAATTTTTTAAATTTTGTGTGTAAGATTGTGTATATTTGTTTTCCCCCTAAGCTGTATGTAGTGAGTTGTGGGTTGTGATAGGATAAAACGTGTTTGCGAATGATTTGCAGATTTGCAGATTTGCAATATGGTAAAAAAAAAAACTCGTGACGTGGTGGGTGTAGTGAGAGGTGCGTGTTTTGTGTGGTGGGTGTACTGAGTGGTGGATGTATTGATTGATGAATGCCTTGAGTGGTGTGTGTAGTAACAGGTGGATGTATTGTGTGTTGGATGTAGTAAGTGGTAGGTGTAGTGAGAGGTGGATGTAGTGAGTGGTGGGTGTAGTGAGAGGTGGGTGTAGTGAGTGGTGGGTGTAGTGAGTGGTGGGTGTATTGTTTGTTGGATGTAGTGAATGGTGGATGTAGTGAGTGGTGGATGTATTGTGTGGTGGATGTAGTGAATGGTGGCTGTAGTGAGTGGTGGATGTATTGTGTGGTGGATGTAGTGAGTGGTGGGTATATTGTGCGTTGGATGTAGTAAGTGGTAGGTGTAGTGAGAACTGGGTGTAGTGAGAGGTGGGTGTATTGTGTGGTGGATATAGTGAGTGGTGGGTGTAGTGAGTGGTGGGTATATTGTGTGTTGGATGTAGTAAGTGGTAGGTGTAGTGACAGGTGGGTGTAGTGAGAGGTGGGTTTATTGTGTGGTGGATGTAGTGAGTGGTGGGTGTAGTGACTGGTGGATGTATTGTGTGTTGGATGTAGTAAGTGGTAGGTGTAGTGAGAGGTGGGTGTAGTGAGAGGTGGGTTTATTGTGTGGTGGATGTAGTGAGTGGTGTGTGTAGTGAGTGGTGGGGTATTGTGTGCTGGATGTAGTAAGTGGTAGGTGTAGTGAGAGGTGGGTGTAGTGAGAGGTGGGTTTATTGTGTGGTGGATGTAGTGAGTGGTGGGTGTAGTGAGTGGTGGGTATATTGTGTGTTGGATGTAGTAAGTGGTAGGTGTAGTGAGAGGTGGGTGTAGTGAGAGGTGGGTTTATTGTGTGGTGGATGTAGTGAGTGGTGGGTGTAGTGACTGGTGGATGTATTGTGTGTTGGATGTAGTAAGTGGTAGGTGTAGTGAGAGGTGGGTGAAGTGAGAGGTGGGTTTATTGTGTGGTGGATGTAGTGAGTGGTGGGTGTAGTGAGAGGTGGGTGTATTGTGTGTTGGATGTAGTAAGTGGTAAGTGTAGTGAGAGGTGGGTGTAGTGAGATGTGGGTTTATTGTGTGGTGGATGTAGTGAGTGGTGGGTGTAGTGACTGGTGGATGTATTGTGTGTTGGATGTAGTAAGTGGTAGGTGTAGTGAGAGGTGGGTGTAGTGAGAGGTGGGTTTATTGTGTGGTGGATGTAGTGAGTGGTGGGTGTAGTGAGACGTGGGTTTATTTAGTGGTGGTAGTATTGAGTGGTGGATGTATTGAGTGGTGGATGTACTGAGTAGTGGATGCATTGTGTGGTAGATGAAGTGAGTGGGGGTTTAGTGATTGGTGGATGTACTGTGTGGTGGATGTAGTGAATGGTGGCTGTAGTGAGTGGTGGGTACATTGTGTGGTGGATGTAGTGAGAGGTGGATATATTGAGTGGTGCATGCGTTGAGTGGTGGGTGTAGTGATTGGTGGGTGTAGTGAGAGGTGGGTTTATTTAGTTGTGGGTGTATTAAGTGGTGGATGTATTGAGTGGTGGATGTACTGAGTAGTGGATGTATTGTGTGGTAGATGAAGTGAGTGGGGGTGTAGTGATTGGTGGATGTACTGTGTGGGGGTGTAGTGAGTGGTGGGTATATTGTGTGGTGGGTGTAGTGAGAGGTGGATGTATTGAGTGGTGCATGCGTTGAGTGGTGGGTGTAGTGATTGTTGTATGTATTGTGTGGTGGATGCAGTGAGTGGTGGGTGTAGTGAGAGGTGGATGTATTGTGTGGTAGATGTAGTGAGTGGGGGTGTAGAGATTGGTGGATGTACTGAGTGGTGGATGTAGTGAATGGTGGTTGTAGTGAGAGGTGGGTGTAGTAAGTGGTGGGTGTATTGTGTGGTGGAGGTAGTGAGTGGTGGGTGTAGTGAGTGGTGGGTGTAGTGAGTGGTGGGTATAGTGTGTGGTGGATGTAGTGAGTGGTGGGTGTAGTGAGAGGTGGGTGTAGTAAGTGGTGGGTGTATTGTGTGGTGGAGGTAGTGAGTGGTGGGTGTAGTGAGTGGTGGGTGTAGTGAGTGGTGGGTATAGTGTGTGGTGGATGTAGTGAGTGGTGGGTGTAGTGAGTGGTGGGTGTAGTGAGTGGAGGGTATATTGTGTGGTGGATGTAGTGAGTGGTGGGTGTAGTGATTGGTGTATGTATTGTGTGATGGATGCAGTGAGAGGTGGATGTAGTGATTGGTGGGTGTAGTGAGTGGTGGGTATATTGTGTGGTGGATATATTGTGTGGTGGATGTAGTGAGTGGTGGATGTATTGTGTGGTGGATGTATTGTGTGGTGGATGTAGTGAGTGGTTGGTATATTGTGCGTTGGATGTAGTAAGTGGTAGGTGTAGTGAGAGGTGGGTGTAGTGAGAGGTGGGTTTATTGTGTGGTGGATGTAGTGAGTGGTGGGTGTAGTGAGTGGTGGGTATATTGTGTGTTGGATGTAGTAAGTGGTAGGTGTAGTGTGAGGTGGGTGGTGGTGGGTGTAGTGACTGGTGGATGTATTGTGTGTTGGATGTAGTATGTGGTAGGTGTAGTGAGAGGTGGTTGTAGTGAGAGATGGGTTTATTGTGTGGTGGATTTAGTAATTTGTGGGTGTAGTGAGTGGTGGGTGTATTGTGTGTTGGATGTAGTAAGTGGTAGGTGTAGTGAGAGGTAGGTGTAGTGAGAGGTGGGTTTATTGTGTGGCGGATTTAGTGAGTGGTGGGTGTAGTGAGACGTGGTTTATTTAGTGGTGGTAGTATTGAGTGGTTGATGTATTGAGTGGTGGATGTACTGAGTAGTGGATGTATTGTGTGGTAGATGAAGTGAGTGGGGTGTAGTGATTGGTGGATGTACTGTGTGGTGGATGTAGTGAATGGTGGCTGTAGTGAGTGGTGGGTATATTGTGTGGTGGATGTAGTGAGAGGTGGATGTATTGAGTGGTGCATGCGTTGAGTGGTGGGTGTAGTGATTGGTGGGTGTAGTGAGAGGTGGGTTTATTTAGTGGTGGGTGTATTAAGTGGTAGATGTATTGAGTGGTGGATGTACTGAGTAGTGGATGTATTGTGTGGTAGATGAAGTGAGTGGGGGTGTAGTGATTGGTGGATGTGAGTTGTGGGTATATTGTGTGGTGGCTGTAGTGAGAGGTGGATGTATTGAGTGGTGCATGCGTTGAGTGGTGGGTGTAGTGATTGGTGTATGTATTGTGTGGTGGATGCAGTGAGTGGTGGGTGTAGTGAGAGGTGGATGTATTGTGTGGTAGATGTAGTGAGTGGGGGTGTAGTGATTGGTGGATGTACTGTGTGGTGGATGTAGTGAATGGTGGCTGTAGTGAGAGGTGGGTGTAGTGAGTGGTGGGTATATTTCGTGGTGGATGTAGTGAGTGGTGGGTGTAGTGAGTGGTGGGTGTAGTGAGTGGTGGGTATATTGTGTGGTGGATGTAGTGAGTGGTGGGTGTAGTGAGTGGTGGGTGTAGTGAGTGGAGGGTATATTGTGTGATGGATGTAGTGAGTGGTGGTTGTAGTGATTGGTGTATGTATTGTGTGCTGGATGCAGTGAGAGGTGGATGTAGTGATTGGTGGGTGTAGTGAGTGGTGGGTATATTGTGTGGTGGATGTAGTGAATGGTGGGTATATTGTGTGGTGGATGTAGTGATTGGTGGGTGTAGTGATTGGTGTATGTATTGTGTGATGGATGCAGTGAGAGGTGGATGTAGTGATTGGTGGATGTAGTGAATGGTGGGTATATTGTGTGGTGGATGTAGTGAGTGGTGGATGTAGTGATTGGTGTATGTATTGTGTGATGGATGCAGTGAGTGGTGGGTGTAGTGAGTGGTGGATGTATTGTGCGTGCGGTGGATGTATTGTGTGATGGATGCAGTGAGTGGTGGATGTAGTGAGAGGTGGATGTATTGTGTGGTGGATGTATTGAGTGGAGGATGCGTTGAGATTTGGGTGTAGTGAGTGGTGGATGTATTGTGCGGTGGATGTAGTGAGTGATGTGTGTAGT
Organism: Cyrtodaria siliqua; assembly: GCA_037043455.1. Classification (NCBI taxonomy): domain Eukaryota; kingdom Metazoa; phylum Mollusca; class Bivalvia; order Adapedonta; family Hiatellidae; genus Cyrtodaria; species Cyrtodaria siliqua. The sequence goes on along the minus strand of JAWPHD010005761.1, from coordinate 29,895 downwards.
GAGAGGTGGATGTATTGTGTTGTGGATGCGTTGCATGGTGGGTGTAGTGAGTGGTGGGTGTATTGTGTGGTAGATGTAGTGAGTGGTGTGTGTATTGTGTTGTGCATGTATTGAGTGGTGGATGCGTTGAGTGGTGGGTGTAGTGATTGGTGTATGTATTGTGTGATGGATGCAGTGAGTGGTGGGTGTAGTGAGAGGTGGATGTATTTAGTTGTGGGTGTATTAAGTGGTGGATGTATTGAGTGGTGGATGTACTGAGTAGTGGATGTATTGTGTGGTAGATGAAGTGAGTGGGGGTGTAGTGATTGGTGGATGTACTGTGTGGGGGTGTAGTGAGTGGTGGGTATATTGTGTGGTGGGTGTAGTGAGAGGTGGATGTATTGAGTGGTGCATGCGTTGAGTGGTGGGTGTAGTGATTGTTGTATGTATTGTGTGGTGGATGCAGTGAGTGGTGGGTGTAGTGAGAGGTGGATGTATTGTGTGGTAGATGTAGTGAGTGGGGGTGTAGAGATTGGTGGATGTACTGAGTGGTGGATGTAGTGAATGGTGGTTGTAGTGAGAGGTGGGTGTAGTAAGTGGTGGGTGTATTGTGTGGTGGAGGTAGTGAGTGGTGGGTGTAGTGAGTGGTGGGTGTAGTGAGTGGTGGGTATAGTGTGTGGTGGATGTAGTGAGTGGTGGGTGTAGTGAGTGGTGGGTGTAGTGAGTGGAGGGTATATTGTGTGGTGGATGTAGTGAGTGGTGGGTGTAGTGATTGGTGTATGTATTGTGTGATGGATGCAGTGAGAGGTGGATGTAGTGATTGGTGGGTGTAGTGAGTGGTGGGTATATTGTGTGGTGGATATATTGTGTGGTGGATGTAGTGAGTGGTGGATGTATTGTGTGGTGGATGTATTGTGTGGTGGATGTAGTGAGTGGTTGGTATATTGTGCGTTGGATGTAGTAAGTGGTAGGTGTAGTGAGAGGTGGGTGTAGTGAGAGGTGGGTTTATTGTGTGGTGGATGTAGTGAGTGGTGGGTGTAGTGAGTGGTGGGTATATTGTGTGTTGGATGTAGTAAGTGGTAGGTGTAGTGTGAGGTGGGTGGTGGTGGGTGTAGTGACTGGTGGATGTATTGTGTGTTGGATGTAGTATGTGGTAGGTGTAGTGAGAGGTGGTTGTAGTGAGAGATGGGTTTATTGTGTGGTGGATTTAGTAATTTGTGGGTGTAGTGAGTGGTGGGTGTATTGTGTGTTGGATGTAGTAAGTGGTAGGTGTAGTGAGAGGTAGGTGTAGTGAGAGGTGGGTTTATTGTGTGGCGGATTTAGTGAGTGGTGGGTGTAGTGAGACGTGGTTTATTTAGTGGTGGTAGTATTGAGTGGTTGATGTATTGAGTGGTGGATGTACTGAGTAGTGGATGTATTGTGTGGTAGATGAAGTGAGTGGGGTGTAGTGATTGGTGGATGTACTGTGTGGTGGATGTAGTGAATGGTGGCTGTAGTGAGTGGTGGGTATATTGTGTGGTGGATGTAGTGAGAGGTGGATGTATTGAGTGGTGCATGCGTTGAGTGGTGGGTGTAGTGATTGGTGGGTGTAGTGAGAGGTGGGTTTATTTAGTGGTGGGTGTATTAAGTGGTAGATGTATTGAGTGGTGGATGTACTGAGTAGTGGATGTATTGTGTGGTAGATGAAGTGAGTGGGGGTGTAGTGATTGGTGGATGTGAGTTGTGGGTATATTGTGTGGTGGCTGTAGTGAGAGGTGGATGTATTGAGTGGTGCATGCGTTGAGTGGTGGGTGTAGTGATTGGTGTATGTATTGTGTGGTGGATGCAGTGAGTGGTGGGTGTAGTGAGAGGTGGATGTATTGTGTGGTAGATGTAGTGAGTGGGGGTGTAGTGATTGGTGGATGTACTGTGTGGTGGATGTAGTGAATGGTGGCTGTAGTGAGAGGTGGGTGTAGTGAGTGGTGGGTATATTTCGTGGTGGATGTAGTGAGTGGTGGGTGTAGTGAGTGGTGGGTGTAGTGAGTGGTGGGTGTAGTGAGTGGTGGGTATATTGTGTGGTGGATGTAGTGAGTGGTGGGTGTAGTGAGTGGTGGGTGTAGTGAGTGGAGGGTATATTGTGTGATGGATGTAGTGAGTGGTGGGTGTAGTGATTGGTGTATGTATTGTGTGCTGGATGCAGTGAGAGGTGGATGTAGTGATTGGTGGGTGTAGTGAGTGGTGGGTATATTGTGTGGTGGATGTAGTGAATGGTGGGTATATTGTGTGGTGGATGTAGTGATTGGTGGGTGTAGTGATTGGTGTATGTATTGTGTGATGGATGCAGTGAGAGGTGGATGTAGTGATTGGTGGATGTAGTGAATGGTGGGTATATTGTGTGGTGGATGTAGTGAGTGGTGGATGTAGTGATTGGTGTATGTATTGTGTGATGGATGCAGTGAGTGGTGGGTGTAGTGAGTGGTGGATGTATTGTGCGTGCGGTGGATTTATTGTGTGATGGATGCAGTGAGTGGTGGATGTAGTGAGAGGTGGATGTATTGTGTGGTGGATGTATTGAGTGGAGGATGCGTTGAGATTTGGGTGTAGTGAGTGTTGGATGTATTGTGCGGTGGATGTAGTGAGTGATGTGTGTAGTGAGAGGTGGATGTATTGTGTTGTGGATGCGTTGCATGGTGGGTGTAGTGAGTGGTGGGTGTATTGTGTGGTAGATGTAGTGAGTGGTGTGTGTATTGTGTTGTGCATGTATTGAGTGGTGGATGCGTTGAGTGGTGGGTGTAGTGATTGGTGTATGTATTGTGTGATGGATGCAGTGAGTGGTGGGTGTAGTGAGAGGTGGATGTATTGTGTGGTGGATGTATTGAGTGTAGGATGCGTTGAGATTTGGGTGTAGTGAGTGGTGGATGTATTGAGTGGTGGATGTATTGAGTGGAGGATGCGTTGAGATTTGGGTATAGTGATTGGTGTATGTATTGTGTGATGAATGCAGTGAGTGGTGGGTGTAGTGAGAGGTGGATGTATTGTGCGGTGGATGTATTGAGTGGTGGGTGTAGTGATTGGTGTATGTATTGTGTGGTAGATGCAGTGAATGGTGGGTGTAGTGAGAGATGGATGTTTTGTGTGGTGGATGTATTGAGTGGAGGATGCGTTGAGATTTGGGTGTAGTGAGTGGTGGATGTATTGTGCGGTGGATGTAGTGAGTGGTGTGTGTAGTGAGAGGTGGGTGTAGTGAGTGATGGGTGTATTGTTTGGTAAATGTAGTGAGTGGTGGGTGTATTGTGTGGTGCATGTATTGAGTGGTGGATGCGTTGAGTGGTGGGTGTAGTGATTGGTGTATGTATTGTGTGGTGGATGCAGTGAGTGGTGGGTGTAGTGAGAGGTGGATGTATTGTGTGGTGGATGTATTGAGTGGTGGTAGCGTTGAGTGGTGGGTGTAGTGAGTGGTGGGTGTATTGTGTGGTGGACGTATTGAGTGGTGGATGTACTGAGTCGAGGATGTATTGTGTGGTGGATATAGTGAGCGGTGGGTTTAGTGAGTGGTGGATGTATTTTGTGGTGGGTGTAGTGAGTGGTGGATGTAGTAAGTGGTAAATGTATTGTGCGATGGGTGTAGTGAGTGGTGGATGTATTGTGTGATGGATGTAGTAAGAGGTGGGTGTAGTGAGTGGTTGATGCATTTAGTGGTGGAAGTAGTGAGTGGTGGATGCATTAAGTGATTAGTGAGTGAGTGTATTGAATGATGGGTATGCAATGATGGATGCATTGAGTGGTGGATGTACTGAGTCGAGGATGTATTGTGTGGTGGATATAGTGAGCGGTGGGTTTAGTGAGTGGTGGATGTATTTTGTGGTGGGTGTAGTGAGTGGTGGATGTAGTAAGTGGTAAATGTTGTGTGGGTGTAGTGAGTGGTGGATGTATTGTGTGATGGATGTAGTAAGAGGTGGGTGTAGTGAGTGGTTGATGCATTTAGTGGTGGATGTAGTGAGTGGTGGATGCATTAAGTGATTAGTGAGTGAGTGTATTGTATGATGGGTATGCAATGATGGATGCATTGAGTGATGGATGTAGTGAGAGGTGGATGCATTGAGAGATGTGTGTAGTGAGTGGTGGATGCATTAAGTGATGGATGTAGTGAGTGGTGGATGCATTGGTGTAGTGGTGGATGTCGTGAGTAATGGATATATTGACTGTTGGATGTAGTGAGTGGTGGATGTATTGAGCGGTGGATATATTGAGTGGTGGATGTATTGAGTGGAGGATATAATGAGTGGATGTATTTAGTGGTGAATGCGTTGAGTGGTGGGTGTAGTGAGTGGTGGATGTCTTGTGCGGTGGATTTAGTGAGTGGTGAGTGTAGTGAGAGGTGGGTGTAGTGAGTGGTGGGTGTAGTGAGTGGTGGATGTCTTGTGCGGTGGATTTAGTGAGTGGTGAGTGTAGTGAGAGGTGGGTGTAGTGAGTGGTGGGTGTATTGTGTGATGGACGTATTGAGTGGTGGATGTATTGTGTGATGGTGTAGAGTGAGTGGTGGATGTATTGTGTGTTGGATGTAGTGAGAGGTGGATGCATTGAGTGATGGATGTAGTGAGAGGTGGTTGTATTGTATGATGGGTGTAGTGAGTGACGGATGCATTGAGTGATGGATGTAGTGAGAGGTGGATGCATTGAGAGGTGTGTGTAGTGAGTGGTGGATGCATTAAGTGGTGACTGTAGTGAGTGGTGGATGCATTGGGTGTAGTGGTGGATGGAGTGAGTAGTGGATGTATTGTGTGGTGGATGTAGTGAGTGGTGGATGTATTGAGCGGTGGATATATTGAGTGGTTGATGTACTGAGTGGTGGGCGTAGTGAGTGATGGGTGTAGTGAGTGGTGGATGTATTGCGTGGGAAATGTATAGGGTGATGGATGTATTGAGTGGTTACTGTATTGAATGATGCATGTATTGATGTATTGAGTGATGGATGTATTAAGTGATGACTGTATTGAATGATGTATATATTGAGTGATGGATGTATTGAATTTTGCATGTATTGAAGTATTGAGTGATGGATATATTGATTGGAAGATATATTGTGTGATGGATGTTTTGAGTGGTGGACGTAGTGAATGGTGTGTGTATTGAATGGCGGATGTATTGAGTGGTGGATGTAGTGAGTGGTGGATGTAGTGAATGGTTTGTGTAGTGAGTGGTGGGTGTTTTGAGTGGTGAATATATTAAATGATGGATGTATTGAGTGGTGGGTGTAGTGAATGGTGGATGTATTGAGTTGTGGATATAGTGAGTGGTTGATATATTGAGTGGTGGGTGTATTGTTTGGCGTATGTATTAATTGATGGATGTATTGAGTGGTGGGTGTAGTGACTGGTGGATATATTGCGTGGTGGGTGTAATGAGTGGTGAATATATGGAGTGGTGGATATAGTGAGTGGTGGATATATTGAGTGATGAATGTATTGAGTGGTGGGTGTAGTGAATGGTGGATATATTGTGTGGTGGATGTAGAGAGTGGTGGATGTATTGTGCGATGGATGTAGTGAGTGAGCGATGCATTAAGTGGTGGATGTATTGAGTGATGGGTTTGTTGAGTGGCCGATGCATTTAATGGCGGATGTATTGAGTGACGGATGTAGTGAGATGTTCATGTATTAAATATTGGATGTATTGAGTGTTGGATGTGTTTAATGGTGGATGTACTGAGTAGTGGATGTATTGCATATTGTAATGTGTGGTGTATGTATTGATGTATTGAGTGGTGGATGTATTAATGTATTGAGTGGTGTATGTATTGAGCGGTGAATGTATTGGGTGATGGATGTATGAGTGGTGGGTTTATTGAATGGTGGATGTATTGATGTATTGAGTGATGGATGTATTGAGTGCAAGGTATATTGAGTGATGGATGTATTTAGTGGTAGACGTAGTGTGTGGTGGGTGTATTGAATGGTGTATGTAATGAATGGTGGATGTAGTGAGTGGAGGATATATTGAATGGTGGATGTATTGAGTCGTGTATGTATTGATATGTTGAGTGATGGATGTATTGAGTGGAAGGTATATTGAGTGATGGATGTATTGAGTGGTTAATGTATTGAATGATGCATGTATTGATGTATTGTATGGTGGATGCATTGCGTGATGGATATATTGAGTGGTAGATATTTTGAGTGATGGATGTATTGTGTGGCGGAAGTAGTGAATGGTGGGTGTATTGTATGGTGCGTGTATTGATGTATTAAGTGATGGATGTATTGAGTGAGTGATATACTGAGCGGTGGATGTATTGAATGGTGCATGTATTGATGCATTGAGTGATGGATATATTGAGTGATAGGTATTTTGAGTGATGGATGTACTGAGTGGTGGACGTAGTGAATGGTATGTGTATTGAATGGCGGATGTATTGAGTGGTGGATGTAGTGAGTGGTGGATGTAGTGACTGGTTTGTGTAATGAGTGGTGGATGTTTGAGTGGTGAATATATTAAATGATGGATGTATTGAGAGATGAATGTATTGAGTTGCGGGTGTAGTGAGTGGTGGATATATTGAGTGGTGGGTGTAGTGAATGGTGGATGTATTGTGTGGTGGATATAGTGAGTGGTGGATATACTAAGTGGTGGGTGTATTGAGTGGTGAATATATTGAGTGGTGTGTGTATCGTGTGGCGGATGTATTGAGTGGTGGATGTATTGAGTGGTGGGTGCAGGAGTGGTGGATATATTGAGTGGAGGATGTATTGAGTGGTATATGTATTGATATATTGAGTGATAGATGTATTGAGTGGAAGGTATATTGAGTGATTGATTGATTGAGTAGTTAGTGTATTGAATGGTGCATGTATTGATGTATTGAGTGATGGATGCATTAAGTGATGGATGTATTGAATGGAGGATGTAGTGAATGGTGGGTGTAGTGAGTGGTGGATGTATTGCGTGGTGGATGTATAGGGTGATGGATGTATTGAGTGGTTAGTATATTGAATGGTGCATGCATTGATGTATTGAGTGATGGTTATATTGAGTGGTGGATGTATTGAGTGGTTAGTATATTGAATGTCCATGTATTGATGCATTGCGTGATAGATATATTGAGTGGTAGGTATTTTGAGTGATGGATGTATAGAGTGGTGAAAGTAGTGAATGGTGAGTGTATTGTATGGTGCAGGTTTTAATGTATTAAGTGATGGATGTATTGAGTGATGGATATACTGAACGGTGGATATATTGAATGGTGCATGTATTGATGCATTGAGTGATTCATATATTGAGCTATAGGTACTTTTAGTGATGGATGTATTGAGTGGTGGACGTAGTGAATGGTGTGTGTAGTGAGTGGTGGATGTTTTGAGTGGTGGATGTAGTGAGTGGTGGATGTTTTGAGTGGTGGACGTAGTGAATGGTGTGTGTATTGAATGATGGAAGTATTGAGTGGTGGATGTAGTGAGTGGTGGATGTTTTGAGTGGTGGATGTAGTGAATGGTGTGTGTATTGAATGATGGATGTATTGAGTGGTGGATGTAGTGGGTGGTGGATGTATTGAATGGTGGATGTATTGAGTGATGGATGTATTGAGTGGTGGACGTTGTGAATGGTGTGTGTATTGAATGATGTATGTATTGAGTGGTGGATGTAGTGAGTGGTGTATGTAGTGAATGGTGTGTGTATTGAATGGTGGATGTATTAGTGATGGATGTAGTGAGTGGTGGATGTAGTGAATGGTGGATGTATTGAATGATGGATGTATTGAGTGATGGATGTAGTGAGTGGTGGATGTAGTGAATGGTGTGTGTATTGAATGGTGGATGTATTGAGTGATTGATGTAGTGAGTGATGGATGTAGTGAATGGTGTGTGTTGTGAGTGGTGGATATATTAAATGATGCATGTATTGAGAGATGAATGTGGTGGATGTATTGAGTGGTCGGTGTATTGTGTGGTGGATGTATTGAGTGGTGGATGTATTAAGTGGTAGGTGTATTGTGTGGTGCATGTAGTTAGTGGTGGGTGTATTGAGTGATGGGTGTATTAAGTGGTGGATGCATTGAGTGGTGGATGTATTGAATGGTGGATGTATTGTGTGGTGAGTGTGTGGTGATGTAGTGAGTGGTGGATGTCTTGAGTGGTTGATGTATTGAGTGGTGGATGTATTGAGTGGTGGATGTATTGAGTGGTGGATGTATTGAGTGGTGGATGTAGTGAGTGGTGATGTAGTGAGTGTTGGATGTACTGAGTGGTGGATGTATTGAGTGATGAATATTGGATGTATTGAGTGCTAGTAGGTGTATTGTGTGGTATATGTATTGAGTTGTGGATATATTGAGTGGTAAATGTATTGAATGGTATTTGTATTGTGTGGTGGATGTATTAAGTGGTGGTTGTAGTGAGTAACGAGTGGTGGGTTGTATTAAGTGGCGGATGTATTGATTGGTGGTTGTAGTGAGTGGCGGGTTGTATTGAGTGGTGGATGTATTGAGTTCTGGGTGGGGTGGGTGGCGGGTTGTATTGAGTGGTAGGTGTATTGAGTGCTGGGTGTGGTGAGTGGCGGGTTGTATTGCATGGTAGGTGTATTGAGTAGTGGATGCACTGAGTGGTGAATGTAGTTAGTGGTGGACTTTTGAGTGGTGATTTCCCTATCCCAGCGAATCTGAACCACTCTATAGGCAGAGGACAATTTCCTATCAGTTTATATCAGTTAAAATATATAATATGTGTATGACCGGTGCAAATGGAGACACACTTATAATCTACTTCCAGTTTGTCTTTCTTTTAGGTGCGTGATACAAGAGAGATGATATATATGTGTCACGGGTCATTGATATCTAACAGGTAGATTGATGTTGCATTGTGCGGCCGGTTAGCTCAGTCGGTAGAGCATCGGAACGGTAGTCCGAGGGTCCCGGGTTCGAAGCCCGGTCTGGCTGCACATTTTTCTAGCCCTGTGACATTTGGCGCCCAACGTGAGGCCGTGACTGATAAACTCCGAGATACATGCAAATGATTCTCTGTACCCACGGAAATTCGAGGACGAATTTCAGTCCGTAGGGGAGTGTGTCACGGGTCATTGATATCTAACAGGTAGATTGATGTTGCATTGTTCGGCCGGTTAGCTTAGTCGGTAGAGCATCGGAACGGTAGTCCGAGGGTCCCGGGTTCGAGGTCCGGTCTGGCTGCACATTTGTCTAGCCCTGTGACATATGGAACAAACTAAACTACCATGCATGCATATTCTAACACTAGTGTCGATATAATCACGCTCGTTAGCAACGCTAATTCCATATACGGTGATTTTCTACTATCGTACGTGAACTCATCAGTTTAGCTTGCAATGGAAATGGAAGGGCGGACGGACGGACGGACACAAATGATGCCTCTTTGTGGTAATGGTGGTATAAAATGATTCAAGTGATGCAAAATCAATTATACATTCAGTATAGTATTGTGAGTGAAATAAATGATGGTTGTTATGACACCAGAGGCCGCCAACTCATTAATCACTATTTTGACATCATGTCAACAGTTGCAAAAAAATGCTGCTGATTTGTTACCGGATAGATAGGCAGGGAGACTTTTTGTCAGCTAATTATCTCTATCTGCTATGGTGAAAAGCTTCTCAACACATTTTGATTTTATCTTGCAAAAGGCATTAAACAAAAAATCCTTGTACTAAACACAACATTTTACAAAGGCACACTAATTAGGAACATTCCTTGTACTAAACACAACATTTTACAAAGGCACACTAATTAGGAACATTGCAATGTTTCTTCTTCTTCTTCTTCTTCTTCTTCTTCTTCTTCTTCTTCTTCTTCTTCTTCTTCTTCTTCTTCTTCTTCTTCTTCTTCTTCGATTTATTAGTTGATTATTTCCACCTGGATTACTCCTGTGGACAGTGAAGTCTTCTTCTTCATTTACTTCTTCTTCTTCCGTAAATATCCATAGTCAGGTATATTACTTAATTTAAACTTTATGTTCAAATGGAGTACTCCCAAGTACAGTGGTGACTGCCAGCCATATGGAAGTTGACACATTAGTATAGTGCGATGATTTATCCGACGAGGATTAGAATTCAACTGCAGTTACATTAATTTTGATTTTTTGTTCTGTATTTTTTGTTTACATCAAAAGACGTTGGCCCCACACGTGCATACAGTAGCATACTGACTGTGCAGTAAACAGAGCTCTTCTCCTGGAGATACCACGTCAACTGTACAAACGTTCAAATGCTGAACTAATATATAATAATAATAATAATAATAATAAAGACTTTATTTAACGAGAGAACTCATTTGAAACTAGTCAATCTACCATGAGGCCCTCAACAATACAATATATACAATATTTACAAGTAAAAATGCATTTAAAGTGGTATATTCAGTAAATGAAAATATGTTTAAATAGAACTGCAAGACTTAGTCATTTACTAATATATCGGATGGTGAATCCACTGTAAATACAGTGTTTTGAATTGATTTACAGATTGGGCATTTTGTATATGGTGGGGAAGAGAGTTCCACACTTTAGAGCCTGAATAAGCAAATGACTTTCTGAATAACTCACTATTGGGTCTGGGGGAACACCGAGTATTTTTTCTTCGTAACTACAATTAATAGTTTCATCTTTGAACTGAATAGAAGGGGCATTATGATAAATATGATGTATTTTGTTCTTAGATGTATGGTCACTGTACCCTTGAATAAGCATAAGTGTATTGAGTACTTTACATATACCATGATAATTAGTATTAATTCCAAAACACGATATCTCAGTATCTTACAGAGATATCTTTCTTCTTAAAAATATCTTGCTCGTTAGAGATATGTTTCACCTTAGACAGATATATGTAACGTTCGTTACACGATATCCTCCTAAGACTCCAGAAATCATCTCTCTAGCTTAAATGATATCTTTCTATCTTGCATCGCTATATTGTTTGTAAATAAACACTTACTTGGCTTACCACACGCCTACCACAGACCTATCTATCCAGTGTTGTTTTATTATTTTGTTAACAATATAAAATCCAAGTAATCAAGGGGTCTATATATTTTACTTGCTATTCATTGTATTTTCCACAGGGAGTACATGGAAGGGTTCATTCTACTTAAAGCTCGGTTTGAGGTGAGTATACTGATACATGAGTGGATTAGTCGTTCTCATATCAGACCCACATCAGACCCGCGTCAGATCCGAGGTCTGATTAAGACTACTTCATCAATCCCGGCATTAGTTCATTATGCTACAACTGCTTATCGCCCATCGTTTAGATTTAACTGAGATTACCGCTATTGTCATGAGATCGATAACAAAACTTTTTTTCTCAATCAGATTATGCTCTAGTCCATCTCAATGCATTTAAAAATTAATACTAATTTAAAAAAAAAGTATACGCAATTCCCTTTTTTTTTTTCTTTTTTTTTTATATTTCTTATAGACATTATACTTCATTATTTCATCTACTTTCTTAAAGAGATATCTCTCTTGTTTAAATAGATATATATCTAGCTTAAAGAGATATCTCTTTATCTTACAGAGATATATTTCTAAGTTGAAACGATGTATGTTAAAGTAATTAGCGGGTAAAATATGGTGTTAATAATTTAGCCATAGAGAGATATCTCTGTAAGATGATTTAAATATGTAACTTTGATGCTTAAAGAGATATCCCTCTTCGTTAACAAGATATCGCTTCATTTTAGAAAGATATCTATTTACCTTAAAAATATATAGCGAGTGTTTTTATTATTATTCAAATAGCTATGTTAACAATATAAAATACAAGTAATCAAGGGGCCGATATATTCTATTTGCTGTTCGTCGTATTTTCCACAGGGAGTACCTGGCAGGGTTCAGTCTACTTACAGCTCGGTTTGAGGTGAGTATACTGATACATGAGTGGATCAAACACCCTCACATCAGATCAGACCCACGTCAGACCCGAGGTCTGATGAAGATAGACTAATTCATCACTTCTGGCATTAGTTCATTATGCTACAACTAGTTATCTCCCTTAGTTTATAATTAACTGAGATTATCGCTAGAATCATGAGAGCGATAAGAATGTATTTTTTTAAATCAGTATACTATATAAATCACTATATAAATCACTATATAAATCAGTATACTATATAAATCAGTATATAAATCAGTATATAAATCAGTAAACTATATAAATCAGTATACTATATAAATCATATAAATCAGTATATAAATCAGTATACTATATAAATCAGTATACTATATAAATCATATAAATCAGTATACTATATAAATCATATAAATCACTATACTATATAAATCATATAAATCAGTATACTATATAAATCATATAAATCACTATACTATATAAATCATATAAATCAGTATACTATATAAATCAGTATACTATATAAATCAGTATACTATATAAATCACTATATAAATCAGTATACTATATAAATCAGTATACTATATAAATCAGTATACTATATATATAAATCAGTATACTATATAAATCAGTATACTATATAAATCAGTATACTATATAAATCACTATATAAATCAGTATACTACTGATTTATATAAATCAGTATACTATATAAATCAGTATACTATATAAATCAGTATACTATATAAAGTCCATCTAAATACATGAAGACAATTACGCAATTCCCATTTATTTTGTTATAGGCATTATACTTCATTATTTAATCTATTCTCCGAAAGACCCATCGGACACACGATAAAACAGCTACAATCTAATCAGAATGCTTGCTGGGGGCGTTCATGTACCGAATGCGAAGATTGAATAAAGTTTAGGTAATTTGATATTATTGAAAAAAACACACACAAAAAAACACCACAAATACATAGAGCTTGATTTTCAAATTCCAGAATGTGCAAAGAACAGGCTTGAAGTATGTGTCAAACATTACAAATATCACCTCGATTTTATTAATCCACAATTAATAATCTAGTATCATTTTGACATTAAACCTGCTTAATTAAATAAACGGTGACCCTTTAAGAGGTAAGGATTCCGATTGGTCGAGTTTTCTTTTCATATTTGACTCATTTTTTAAAAAATATTTTTAGCTCTACCAAGTTTATTCAAATGGGGACCCTGGGGTAAAATTTGGCCCCGACCCAGGGGTCACGGTTTTTATATAGACTGATATAGGGAAAAACGTAAGAACATCTTCTTCTCTGAAACTACAAGATCTAAAGGTTTGTATTTATTATGAGTTGATGTTCCTCTACATGTTTTGTTCAAATGGTGACCCTGGGATCTAATTTGGCCCCGCCCAAGGCTCACAGTTTTACATAGACTTATATATAGGGAAAAACGTTAAAACTCTTCTTCTCTGAAACTACAAGAGTCAAAGGTTTAATATTTTGTATTTACACTTAGCTTACGGTCCTCTACCAAGTTTGTTTGAATGGTGACCCTGGAGTCAAATTAGGCTTTGTCCCCAGGGTCACATGGTTTACATAGACTTATATAGGGACAAACTAAAAACATCGTCTTCTCTGAAATTACAAGAGTCATCGGTTTAATATTTTGTATTTACACTCAGCTTAATGGTCCTCTACCAAGTTTGTTCGAATGATGACCCTGGGGTCAAATTTGGCCCCGCCCCTGGGTCACATGTCAAACTTGGTTTGAGTGTTTATATTAACGAAAGTTTGATTTGTTTTAAAGCTAGCCAAACTTGAGCCAAATACATCCCTCCCCTCTATATCTTGATAATTGAAGACACTTTAACAAAACTATTTTGATACTGCCATATCTGACACACAATCCTTCTATCCCCCACCCCACCCACCCCACCCCACTATGGACACCATATAGCAAGTAGAGCAAGTACAGCAAGTAGGCCCTTTTGTGCGTCTTGTTTTTTAAACGGTACAGTTTTTATAATGGTGAGAGTCTCAGATATTTTTGCATCTTTTCTATTTTCATAAACATAGGTCAGTTTACCACAAAACATATGAGTTGTATTGCCGAAGTAACAAGGTGGCAATACTATAAATATCCTATGACATAAATGTCAGCTTCGACACCGCCGAGATTTAAAGGAGGTGCATCAGCCGTTTCGTGTGGGTGGGGTGAGGCTGGGGATGGTGAGACTTCAAATTAACAAATAATGATAGTATCTTTTCTAAAGGACCTACACGTAATGAAAGAGGCTAAACATGACCCATAATATTATGTACAATGAAGTAATATTGCTATCATAGGTTACTCGAGGCGCATTTTACCTCCACTTTCATTCAACATGTAGTGCCTCTGTGGCCGAGAGGGTAAATACGCTGCGTTCGAAACTTCCCGTCTCTAACCGCTGCGGGTTCGAATTCCATTGGCAGCTCGATTTGTAAGTGAGAACGTGTCGGAGGTATACAATAGTAGTACTGGTTTTACACATGAAAAGATGGTGGTGGCCTGCATTTGTACGGCATACATAGCCTAAAGTGTGATGAAAAAAAACGTTACACACCTACAAACAAGCAAAAAACCATTCAATATGGCGAATTCAAATTTTAGATTTAAATTCCACGGCGCTAACCCCATATTTTGATGAATTATGTTACGATTTTATCATGGAATTACTTGTTTAACCCTTAACCGCTAAGCTCGACTATAACAGCATTATCAGCCTGCGAGTTAAGATCAGCCTGCGAGTAACTCCAGCCTGCGAGTAACTCGCAGGATGATCAGGCTTTACAATGTCCGCTGCTGATCAGTCATTTTCCCAAAACACCTCTTTGTCACATAAATGAAATGGTCTTAATTCAAAGAAAGAACAGTCTTTTTTGTATGTTTTTTTTTAAGAATCTTCTAGAAAAATCTCTATGAACTTACACACTCTGCAATGCTAAAGTGACAATGACGTATTCGGTTGGAATGTGATCCTTTTATTATTGTTTGCCATTTTTTAAATCATAAAATGCTCCTGGAAATTCACTAAGAGCAAGACATCTTACTAGTGTGATGTGAATTGTGTCAGCACTTTAATGCTCCCATTGCATGTTGTAATAAAACGCTCTATATGGAATTCACACTTTTTCCATAAATAAATTCATATTGGAGACACTAGTCTTGTGTTATTTAATTACACTCTCATTATCAGAGAATATGTTGTCGTTCCGAAGAAGGAACCGTCATCTTAAATGGAATAGAATTTATTTAGAGTCGTCAAAATTGAAAAGTAATTTGTCATTTGCTTCCGTGTGAAGCACCTTTCAAAGCGCCGCTGTCGTTGTTTCGAACGCGCAATTTGACTAAAAGCATGGCCATTAAAAAATAGTTCAGCCATAAATCGTTTTGAAATTTTCTCTGTTTCGATAGACAAATTGCCAGTTCGTCTTGAAACATCGTGTTTATGCTGACCTTCAAACATGTAAAACGGGAAAAGTCTGACTCGTTTCAGATTGCTTTCACGTGTAATTGGAATGCAAAATTAGCAAATGTTTGTCAAATTTGGTACACATGGACAGACACTGTATGAAGTTTGTAAATGTTTACAAGTAGTTTAAAGACATTTTCTATAGTTTTTTCTGCATAACAGATTTTCTTTAAACTTTTTGTACAGTAAGTCTGTTATATATATAGACAGAAAAGGCAAAAATTATGGTAGGTCACCATGATTGTTAAAATTTTAAAAAATAATTTGTAATGCCACCGTCATGTCAATCTGTCCAAAAAGTTGAACAAGTCCATGAAATACCTAAATAAGACATTTTTGAAGTCTAATCATTTATTCATTGGTCACAATTCTGCTAAAATTGTATTAAAGTAAAGAACATTTAATTACAATAACATTTAAAGCTCATCTTTAATCTGTTGAGACCATTACCACAATTTATGCACAAATTAGCCCATAATGATACAATTTCCTTTTTTTTTGTATGTTCCCAATAATAGAATTTGTTTAAACTTTCTAAGCACATAGTTTAACATATATAAAAACAAAATGTGCAATAAAAATGATAGGTCCCCATGCTTGTTTAGAATTGTTTTTTGAAACCCTACCCCTATGCTAAAAGGCCAAGTTTTGTATGAAATTATATAGAAATGGTATATTTTCCTTTTTTGTTATGTTCCTAATAACAGAATTTGTTCAAACTTCCTAGGCACTTATTTGTGAACATATATTTAGACAATATATGCAATTAAATTTATAGGTCACCATGCATATTGAGATTTAATATTGGTTTTTGGAACCGTACCATTATGCTTAAATTTTTTAATTTTGTTGGAATTTTTACAAAATGCCATATGTTTCCTATTTTATGTATCTAATTATAGGCCTTTATTTAAATAAAGACAATAAAAAAAATTCAAAAGAAATCAAAAAAAAAAATTCAAATAAAAAAAAATAAAAAAAAAATAAAAAAAAAAAACAGTCATAAACCAGACATCAAAAGCAACATTCCTGTAAATTTGTAGGAAAATCCATCCAATAATTTTAGAAGAGAAGTCGCCCAAAGAAGCTGTGCATGGAAAACTACCGAAAATGCCTTTAAGGTCCTATAGAACATTCATGACAGAAGGCAGATGGATACATGCGCACTATTTTTTCCCTTCGGATTAAGTGGTTGGTTGGTTGAATGAATGGTGTTTTACGTCATTTCAGCATTGTTTATGCTATACTAGTATATGACGGTGAATTTGTTAGTGATGAAGGCAGATCACCTACTTTTTCCTGGGTAGATCCAGTACTGTATACGTCCCACATCCGTAACAGATTAACAGTGACCATGAGACGTTGCTCTTATAGTTTGAGTGTTACACATCGACGTTTTGTTCCTTTGACAATATATGATTTGTTTGATTGATGTTTAACGTAATTTTTCAGCACATTTTAGGCTTCATATGTATGACGGTCGATTTTTAGTGGCGGTGGCAGACTACCCACCTATTCCTGAGTAGAACCAGTACTTAATATCTATCGCCATCCGTAAGAATCGACACTTTCTAACAAATCGAGCTCCAAGTGGGATTCGAACCCGCAAAGGTGAGAGGAAGAAGGGCGTAGTGGCTTTGTTTACAGGAGTATGTCAAGGTTCACAGTTACCGTAATATTTATGTTTATGGAATAGCTATAGTTCATTGGGAGAATGATAGTCCGAAGGTCCTGGATCGAGCCTTGGTCCGGTTAAAAACTCTTACCATCTTGCTATGGGCCATGCGAAAAGACAAAACGTAACCGTTGTACCACTGACGTAGATACCTACATAAAATATGCAAATAGACAAATTATGTGTATAATTTGACCTTTACTTAGATTTATTGACAATAGAAGAGCCCAGCCATACTGTCTCAATAGAAGATAAGGAAAACTGTCGAGTAATCCGATTTAGATGTAAACGTTGGTCTCCCCATCAGTCTAATTGCATATAAATGACTATTTTATTATTTATATTAAGAAAATGGAATAATTATATACTAACATACGATACGGAAGGCACCACAGAGTTTGCCAGATTCCATTGTATTATAAATGAGTATGAACAGCTATTTTAAATAGAAAATTAAAAAGAAAATAAACCGCCAGATAACGCATACAGATTAGCAAATAATAAGAACATGTCTGAGAAGCAGGAATGTATTCAATATGATTTTCATTTTTACCGGAAATAATTTTAAGTATGGAATATTGTGCCTTTTGAAATCTCCATAGTTTACAGGCCTGCCAAATCTCCGGATAAAATCCGCGGATCTCCGGATTTAAGTGTACAATCCCCGGATTTTCCATCAAAACAAAATGTTCATGATTTAATAGCTATCCTTTTACAGTTTATCAGCTATTTCCCGAATTGGTCCTGTTACGCTCCCTAGTCAGAGGAATATATACAAGTGTCGAATCAGTGGGAGTCATCCGTGTAATGCACTGACTGAATGTACAATTAACACCTAAGGACATAATTAGTTCCTTCAGTGGCATAACGACAATCGTAATGCAGCAATATCTGTGATTTCTTTAATTGGTGTCAACCTAACTGAAATAGCAAGTGTGAGGAACTAGCAACTCCTTGTGTGAGGTACCACTGTAACAGCTGCTGCTGTGTACGATGATTATAATTTGTAGAGTTGACTTTGTTTTGCATTTAGCACGCATCTGTGTAGAAAAGTAAGTGCATTCATAAAAAAACAGTTGCGATAGAAACTAAACCAAGTCTTTCTAATCGAATTACTATGCTAATTTATCATTTTCTATAACTATCAAACAATGCATCAACTTGTATTAATTGTATAAATAATTTAAATTTGCGTTAAAAAATAGCGTGGAAATCAAGTCACGCGCTTCAAATTTCCATTTAAAATGTTCTTCGCGCGTTTACGTTTTAAATCTTAAGTTTTAAAAATCTCACATCATCCTATTTTCCTATAAGTAGATAACACATCCGTTCTAATCACACTTACCTTCTAGAAGGCAAGGACGAATAGGTACGTTTTCTAAAATGAATAACATTTGCACAAAATAAATATATATATTCACATGTATAACGTTAGATATAATGCGTATATATGTATATAGTAAATGCGTATCGCTATACTTATATACAGTTTAGGATTATTGCAACAATTAAAGCAATGCTATTTCTTACTGCGCATAATATTGTTAAAAGGGTTTTGGTGGGAGAGCCTGATTGGGGTTTTTTCTTCTTCTTCTTCTTCTTCTTCTTCTTCTTCTTCTTCTCTTTTAGAGTTGTACCAATAGAGTTGTCTGTCTTACCAAAACTAGTTAAAAATATAACACATTTACCCCGAATAAGATACTGAACATTTGAAAATGAACCATGGGAAAAAAAAATAGTTTTCGGGAACGGTTGAGCAGAGAATAGTTAAAAACATTTGAGAACATTCTTACTTTTAAAATATCTTCTTATAATGGTTAATTTTCTCACACATCTCTTAATTGAACAATTATTTTTCTTATAATATAAAAAAGTGCTATATAATTGTTTGTAATAAACTTGATCATTTCGTTAAAATGGATGCATGTTATGGTATGCAATGTTTTATAAATATATACGCGCAATACATTGCGAAATAAATGAGTAATATGCGCAGCTGTTTGTGATACGTTTTGGTAAGAAACTGCCACGTTTTTATCGGTTTCAGAAGGGGTTATTCGTATTATACTGCCTTAAAATTTAAGTATTCAGGTGTTCGGAATAACCTGGTCATAAAATACACCGGCAACACTCGTCAATAAATGCATGACTACTAACATAATTATTGGAAACAGTATACTCGAACACCTGTGACCGAGTAGAGAGAGAGGTAGGGGAAGAGTTATTATAACAAATACATTTTAATACAAAGAGAGAGAGAGAGAGAGAGAGAGAGAGGGAGAGAGGGATGGAGAGAGAGAGAGAGAGAGAGAGAGAGAGAGAGAGAGAGAGAGAGAGAGGGAGGGAGGGAGGGAGGGAGAGAAATCCGTTCATGTGAGGACATTAATAAGTAAAAAAATCCTGCCATGTGAGGAAAAACTTTATGAGCTCTCATCTACTACCTTTAAATGATAGCTGAAAATTAATTGGGACATGTAATAAGTGGGTGAGGTGGTGTGAGGACATGTGAGAGACAATGAACTCATATAGTATGTGTTAGGCCTAATTGTCCTCATTATTTATCCTCACTTGAATTTCATTTATCTCTTTCTCTCTCATTTTTGTTGTCACTTGTCGTCAAATGAACGGTCGAGAGAGAGAGAGAGAGAGAGACAGCGAGACAGACAGAGAGATATAGAGAGAGTTGACTGTACTCTATAAATAAAGATTTGAGAACAAAACAGGTGTGTGAAGTTAGCGTGAAATTCGCAGTTCAGCGGTCGATATAAAGAAAGGGTTAGGGACCGTGCATGTCGAACTAACTTCACACGCAAGTAAACTCACACATGGAAAAAAAACTCACTCATAAATTAGCATGCATGCTTTCACGGTAATGTGTGACGAACAATTTCACATCTTTAAATTCAAATTTTATTTTGATTGTCAAATAAAATAAATAATTAAAGGAAATGACTGGCTCACACGTGCATGCTATGAATATCGTGGGTTTTCGAACACAACACTATCAGATGCATCATAAATAATTCCAAATAATAACTTCTCCTCCAAATAACAACTTCCCCATCGACAATTACGCTCTAAATTTCAGCGAGCAGGCGTTTCTCACTCGAACATTCAGACTCCGCTGAAATTTATGTTTTAATTTGAATAAAGTTGAGAACACTTTTCGCAATTCTAAAGTAATTTGAGCTTTATATAAAATATAACATCACATTTAATGTTGTAACCTTATCATAAACTACCATTATCTTCGTTTATGGTCCATTATTTCGGTATTTTTTTTAGAAAGATGCATGCTATTCTTCCGGAACAAATTATTGGCTGGTTAAAAGGACTATAAAATGAAGGGAAAAACGTTTTTGTATCGAATTATATAGTTTTAATAATGCTAGTGAACTTATATAATAAAGTAGGTTTTATTTGTGTGTTTTTTGAACAAAATTCTTTTCACCAATTGTGCAGTCAATTAATAATATGAAGAAATGAAATAAATGTTTGTGCGTTGTGTTTCTAATGTATTTATTAATTTAAGTCAAATATAGCTCCGACATGACATACCATGTGATGCGTGAACTGAAATCCAACTTGGTACGCACACAGTAAAGATAATCTGCTTTTTTAGTGGAATACAATGCATAAAACCGGACGTGGATGCACATTTTCAAATACTAGTACCTCTGTAAAAACTGAAGTCCGTAATGGAGATCATTTAAATTAGTCCAAACCGACGATAAAGCAAGGCCTATACATTCACAAGGCAAACTTTAGCCCAAACCACAATATACGGTATATAAAAAGTCACGAGACGAAACACATTTAGAGTTATCAGATGCAAAACATTAAATATAACAATATTTTCTCAACACGGTTACCTAGTCTTAACATAACACATAGTACCCTGTACTCAGTCTTAGCATAAACATAGTACACGGTTACCTAGTCTTAACATAAAACATAGTACACGGTACTCAGTCTTAGCATAAACATAGTACACGGTTACCAAGTCTTAACATAAAACATAGTACACGGTACTCAGTCTTATTATTAACATAGTACACGGTTACCTAGTCTTAACATAAAACATAGTACACGGTACTCAGTCTTAGCATAAACATAGTACACGGTTACCAAGTCTTAACATAAAACATAGTACCCTGTACTCAGTCTTAGCATAAACATAGTACACGGTTACCTAGTCTTAACATAAAACATAGTACACGGTACTCAGTCTTAGCATAAACATAGTACACGGTTACCTAGTCTTAACATAAAACATAGTACACGGTACTCAGTCTTAGCATAAACATAGTACACAGTTACCCAGTCTTAACATAAAACATAACACACAGTTACCAAGTCTAAACATAAAACATAGTACACGGTTACCCAGTCTTAACATAAAACATAACACACAGTTACCCAGTCTTAACATAAAACATAGTACACGGTTACCCAGTCTTAACATAAAACATAGTGCACGGTTACTCAATCTTCACATAACGTAGTGCATGGTTACCCAGTCTTAACATAAAACATAGTACACGGTTACCCAGTCTTAAAATAAAACATAGTACACGGTTACCAAGTCTTAACATAAAACATCAGACACGGTCACACAGTCTTAAAATAAAACATAGTACACGGTTACCCAGTCTTAACATAAAACATAACAAACGGTAACCCAGTCTTAACATAAAACAACATAACACTTGGTAACCCAGTCTTAACATAAAACAACATAACACACAGTGAACCACTCTTAACATAAGACAATATACACGGCTACCTAGTCTTAACACAAAACATAACACACGGTTATCTCGTCGTAACATAAAACATAACAAACGGTCATCTAGTATTAACATAAAACATAACACATGGTTATCTAGTGTTAATATAAAACATAAGACATAGTACACGGTAACCAAGCCTGAACATAAAACATAACACACTGTTACCAAGCTTTAACATAAACGTAACACACTGTTTCTTTTCTTTTTTTTTTACATAAACAAATCTCATTGTCGCATGTTAGTACATCGGAGCGTCACATAGTTTTACATCTCAGCGTCACATTGTTTTTACATCTCAGCATCACATTGTCTTAACAACTCAGTGTCACAGAGTTTTACATCTCAGCGTCACAAAGTTTTTTACGTTTCAGCGTCAAATTTTTACATCTCAGCGTCACATAGTTTACATATCAGCGTCACATAGTTTTTACATCTCAGAGTAACATTGTTTTACATCTCAGTGTCACAGAGTTTTTACATCTCAGTGTCGCATAGTTTTACATCTCAGTGTTCCAGAGTTTTACATCTCAGTGTCACATTGTTTTACATCTCAGTGTCGCATTGTTTACATCTCAGTGTCACAGAGTTTTTACATCTCAGTGACACATAGTTTTACATCTCAGTGTCACATAGTTTTACATCTCAGTGTCGCATTGTTTTACATCTCAGTGTCACAGAGTTTTTACATCTCAGTGCCACATAGTTTTACATCTCAGTGTCACATAGTTTTACATCTCAGTGTCACAGAGTTTTTACATCTCGATGCCATATAGTTTTACATCTCAGTGTCGCATTGTTTACATCTCAGTGTCACAGAGTTTTTTACATCTCAGTGCCGCATTGCTTTACATCTCAGTGTCACATAGTTTTACATCTCAGTGTCACATAGTTTTACATCTCAGTGTCTCATTGTTTACATCTCAGTGTCACAGAGATTTTACATCTCAGTGTCACATAGTTTTACATCTCAGTGTCACATAGTTTTACATCTCTGTGTCGCATTGTTTACATCTCAGTTTCACAGACGTTTTACATCTCAGTGTCACAGAGTTTTTACATCTCAGCGCCACATAGTTTTACATCTCAGTGTCACATAGTTTTACATCTCAGTGTCACAGAGGTTTTACATCTCAGTGCCACATAGTTTTACATCTCAGTGTCGCATTGTTTACATCTCAGTGTCACAGAGTATTTACATCTCAGTGGCACTTTGTTTTACATCGCAGTGTCACATAGTTTTACATCTCAGTGTCGCATTGTTTACATCTCAGTGTCACAGAGTTTTTACATCTCAGTGTCACATAGTTTTACATCTCAGATTCACATAGTTTTACATCTCAGTGTCACATAGTTTTTACATCTCAGTGCCACATTGTTTTACATCTCAGTGTCACATAGTTTTACATCTCAGTGTCGCATTGTTTACATCTCAGTGTCACATAGTTTTACATCTCCGTGCCACATTGTTTTACATCTCAGTGTCACATAGTTTTACATCTCAGTGCCACATTGTTTTACATCTCAGTGTCACATAGTTTTACATCTCAGTGTCACAGAGCTTTTTACATCTCAGTGTCACATAGTTTTTATATCTCAGTGTCACATTGTTTTTACATCTCAGCGTCACATCGTTCTTACATCTCAGCATCACATTGTTTTAACAGCTCAGCGTCATAGTCGGGTTGCTGGTACGAGAACCCCCAAAATAGTCCGCACAATAGTTTTTTGCAGATTA
Organism: Cyrtodaria siliqua; assembly: GCA_037043455.1. Lineage (NCBI taxonomy): Eukaryota > Metazoa > Mollusca > Bivalvia > Adapedonta > Hiatellidae > Cyrtodaria > Cyrtodaria siliqua. Next base: position 6,343 of record JAWPHD010005761.1, on the reverse strand, counting down.
TGTATGTTTAGGATGTCCTTAATCCAAATCTGAATGATGCCACATTAGCACCCTTGGGGAACTTGAAATATTCAAGATGGCGGCCAATATGACCGCCGAAACATAAATATTCCAATTTCATTGCTTCTGGTGAAGATACAGTAATGATCAAAGTGTTCTTTTATAGGTTTTGGGGGGTCAAGGAAGCGATTTTTAGCATTAGTTTATGTGTACAGGTGCAATTTAATGACATAATTTACTTTTAGGCGGACATATATGTTAAAAATAGACAAAAACTGTAAAAAAATAAAATAAAATAGCATTGCATAACATATCACCGGGGAATACATGCGGGGTGTCATACAAAACGTTGACAACTATGATGATTTGATGCAGATGTTGGAGAGAAGAGCAGCTCAAAGTAGGACGACCAAACTCTTGCTAGATTGTCTTATCACACCAGTCATGATTATAATGTTTATCTGAGCAGAACGGGAAGCTCATTGGGCCTTACATTTGTATGCTGTCGCCTCAATGATGCCTTACTTCTTTGCTGCAGGACATGTAAACTATGCAAGATATAGCTTGTATTATCTGAGGTCCATGGAAAAACTTCCAGAGGAGGTTCAAGCAAATGGTGAACATGTGATGCGGCACAAAGCTGGTCTTTGGAACGCCATTTGGTCAGACATGTTTATAGAAACCACATTCATGCGGTATGGTCACGGTCCAGGGGGACTGATAGGAGTAAAACTGAGTCCATCTGCTCTAAAGCGCTGGACTCTGCATACATGCAGTCGCCTCCCGAAAGATTTGGATGGTATGAGAGATATCAGTGAGTCACTTTACGTCACTACACACAAGGAGGAGGCAGATGCAAGAATTGAATCAGATGCAGCTGACAGAAAGAATATCCGCGAGAAGCTTGACACCTGTCTTGACCCTCTGATCCCAGAAGAGTACTCTGACGGTATCCTTCATATTGTCTCCGGTAGAATAAGCACAGTTTCAGTTAATGTCGATGATGCTGTCAAAGCTGGAAGAACACAAATGTCTGCATATGAATGATCCTATCCTGACGGTTTCAACGGACCTTTGTCCAACGATGTGGGCACTATGGCAGTCAGTAGAAAAGGTGTAAAGTATGGATCTGTCACTTTCTATGACACACAGTTGATCTACTCACGGGTAATGGGATTGGTGTCAACTCGATACATTGATATGAAAGACATGTTTAGCCATGAGCTTGCTCTTCTCCCAACATCAATGTTTGATGATAATGGCAAAATGAGGATAGCAACTTCAAAATCCATGCTGAAGAAGAAACTTCAAATTGCTCAATCAGCACGATCTTCACTGAAGCCAGATGTGATCATTATTGATGGTTGCGCAATTCTCTGGTGCATCCATTGGCCTTCCAATGCGACTGTGAAGGATTTTGCTGACAGTTACTGGCGTTATATGTCACAACGACTCAATACGTGTGATGTGTATCTGATATTTGACCGATACTATGACTACAGCATCAATAGTGGCACAAGAAAGAGCCCCGAATTAGTCAGAAGTCTGTCATTGGGCATAAACTAAAGTTAAGTACACCGTTACCAGCGCAGCAGACGGTCCTGACCAACACAAAAAACAAGGTTCAGCTGACTGACATGATTTGTGAGCAGCTCAAAGACAAAGTCATGAACATCCCTGCAAGTAAGAAAGGCTTCAATCACAAGTTGATGATCACAGATTTCTCAGCGGTTCCCCGAGATATTTATTTGGGAGTTGCTATTAATAGAATGGACTTGAGGAGACATCGCAGCGACAGGTAAGAAAAAATCAGTGATTGTACCTGAGCGACAGGTAAGAAACAATCAGCGATTGTACCTCAGCTGTTCACCGCACATGCTCTGTCTGGCTGTGATACGGTATCTAAACTAAGCGGCCTACGTAAGGCAACAGTTGTCAAGAAGCTGCAGAAGGGTCAGAAACTGGAGAAACTTGGTGACATAAGTGCTGATACACAGGACGTTATTGCAGAAGCTCCGTGTTTTGTTGCCGCATGCTATGGGAGGAAATGAAATGGCAGCATGTCTGATATCAGATAGGATGTTTGGTTGGCTAAGACAAGAAGCAAGAAAGTCAGGAAGACTGCTAAGCTACAATTAACATCAGAGTCCTTTTCCGAAAATGTCAAAAGGGCACATCTCCAGACATGTATCTGGAAAAGTGCAATGAACGCAGGTTCACATGACGAAATGTGGATGGAGCAAAGATAAAAATTATAAAGTTCTTACACCTGTGACAATCCCTCCAGATAAACCGCCAGCACCTGCAGGTGTGCTTCAGATGATTTGTTGCGGATGTTCGTCTGACCAGCCCTGTGCAACTGCAAGGTGTGGATGTTATGCAGCTCAGCTAGCATGCACAGTATTTTGCAACTGCTTCCTGACAAGTAACTGTCAAAAAATTGATGGACAAAAGAGGCTGCAGAATTTAGCGATGAAGAAGCAAATAGTGATACGGATAATGAAAATTATAAATAAACAGCCAACCATGTTATCGTTGGAGAATCATTCGTGAGACTGTTTTGGCGTACATCTGCACAGACAAGTGACTGAACACTGAAGCGCATGCTGGGTTTTACTTACTCCAGTAAATAAGGACTTTCCATGACCAGCAAACAAATTGTATTTGTTTTATGAATAAAAGTAATTCCATTGTTTTGGTGTTAATCTTGCTATCAATAACAAAAAAACATTTTTAGAATAATTTCGCTCTTTTATGTGGGCTTTTTATCGGGTAACAATTGCAATGGTAAACTATAAGACCGCTAGACCTTTTCTAAAATCAAGTACGGTTTCCTTGACCGCAAAAACCTATATGTCGACAAAAAAAGCATGTTTCTTGCTCATATAATACAGAAGATATGGCAATGTTATGTTTCGGCAGCCAGCTTGTCCGCCATCTTGAATTCCCCAAAATTCCTTTTAAACATTAAATATGGTTTCCTTGACCACTAAAACCTATATGTCGACATAAAAGGCATGTTTCTTGCTCATATAAAGCAGAAGATATGGCGATTTTATGTTCGGCAGCCATCTTGTCCTCCATCTTGTCCGCCACCTTGAAATTTTCAAATTGCCCAAAATACCCTTTTAACATTAAATATTGTTTCATTGACCACAAAAACCAATATGTCGACACAAAAAGCATGTTTCTGTCTCATATATTGCATAAAATAAGGTGATTTTATGATTCGGCGGCCATCTTGTGTGCCATCTTGAATTTTTCAAATTGCCAAAAATATCTTTTAACATTAAATATGGTTTCCTTGACAACAAAAACCTATATGTCGACACAAAAAGCATGTTTCTTGCTCATATAATACAGAAGATATGGCGATTTTATGTTCGGCAGCCATCTTGTCCTCCATCTTGTCCGCCATCTTGAAATTTTCAAATTGCCCAAAATACCTTTTTAACATTAAATATGGCTTCCTTGACCACAAAAACAAATATGTCGACACAAAAAGCATGTTTATGTCTCATATACTGCATACGATATGGTGATTTTATGATTCGGCGGCCATCTTGTCCGCCATCTTGAATATTTCAAATTCTCCAAAGGTGCCAAGGTGGCATCATTAAGTTTTTGAGTAAGGACATATTGTACAACATTGTTTTGCGAAAACATTTGGTACGGACTGGTTTTTTTGTGTTAGGCCACAAATCGGCATTTGGCAACCGGACTATCACAGAGTTTTTACATCTCAGCGTCACATAGTTTTTACGTCTCAGCGTCAAATTGTTTTTACTTATTAGCGTCACATAGTGTTTACATCTCAGCGTCACATTGTTTTACATCTCAGTGTCACAGAATTTTTACATCTCAGTGTCACATAGTTTTACATCTCAGTGTCGCATTGCTTTACATCTCAGTGTCACAGAGTTTTTACATCTCAGCGTCACATAGTTTTACATCTCAATGTCACATTGTTTTTACATCTCAGCGTCACACAGTTCTTACATCACAGCGTCACATAGTGCTTATATCTCAGTGTCACATAATTTTTACATCTCAGCGTCACATAGTTTTTACATCTCAGAGCAACATTGTTTTACATCTCAGTGTCACAGAGTTTTTACATCTCAGTGTCACATAGTTTTTACATCTCAGCGTCACAGGTTTTTTACGTCTCAGCGTCAAATTGTTTTTACATCTCAGCGTCACATAGTTTTTACATCTCAGAGCAACATTGTTTTACATCTCAGTGTCACAGAGTTTTTACATCTCAGTTTCACATAGTTTTACATCTCAGTGTCGCATTGTTTTACATCTCAGTGTCACAGAGATTTTACATCTCAGTGCCACATAGTTTTACATCTCAGTGTCACATAGTTTTACACCTCAGTGTCACAGAGTTTTTACATCTCAGTGTCACATAGTTTTTACATCTCAGTGTCACATTGTTTTTACATCTCAGCGTCACATAGTTCTTACATCTCAGCGTCACATAGTCTTTTACATCTCAGTGTCACATTGTTTTTACATCTCAGCGTCACATAGTTTTTACATCTCAGTGTCACATTGTATATCTCAGCGTCACATTGTTTTTACATCTCAGTGTCACATTGTATTTACATCTCAGTGCCACATAGCTTTACATCTCAGTGTCACATAGTTTTACATCTCAGTGTCACATTGTTTTTACATCTCAGCGTCACATTGTTTTTACATCTCAGCGTCACATAGTTTTTACATCTCAGTGTCACATAGTTTTTACATCTCAGTGTCACATTGTATTTACATCTCAGTGCCACATAGCTTTACATCTCAGTGTCACATAGTTTTTACATCTCAGCGTCATATAGTTTTTACATCACAGCGTCACATAGTTTTACATCTCAGTGTCACATAGTTTTTACATCTCAGTGTCACATAGTTTTTACATCTCAGTGTCACATTGTATTTACATCTCAGTGCCACATAGCTTTACATCTCAGTGTCACATAGTTTTTACATCTCAGCGTCAAGGAGTTTTTACATCACAGCGTCACATAGTTTTACATCTCAGTGTCACATTGTTTTTACATCACAGCGTCACATAGTTTTACATCACAGCGTCACATAGTTTTACATCTCAGTGTCACATTGTTTTTACATCTCAGTGTCACATTGTTTATTGTTTTTACATCTCAGCGTCACATTGTTTTAATATCTCAGCGTCACATAGTTTTTACATCTCAGCGTCACATAGTTTTTACATCTTAATTTCACATAGTTTTCACATTTCTGTGTCACATAGATTTTACATCTCAGCGTCACATAGTATCTCAGAGTCACGTAGTTTTTACATCTCAGTGTCACATAGTTTTTACATTTCTGTGTCACATAGATTTTACATCTCAGCGTCACATAGCATCTCAGCGTCACATTATCTTTACATCTCAGTGTCACATAGTTTTTACATTTCAGCATCACATTGCCAAGGGCCAGTAGAGCTGTCCGTCGTCCGTCCGTTAACTTTTACCTCGTTAAGACGATAGGGCCTTCATTTTTCATCTGAGCTTTACCAAACTGTACCAGATTGTTAATATCAATGAAAGCTCGGAAAAGTTTTAAAACCAGCCAGATCGAACCAGTAACAGCGGAGTTATGGCCCTTGATTTCGTTAAAAATGCTATATTTTGCCGCGTTAATACGGTAAGGCCATTTCTCATCTGAGCTTTACCAAACTTTACCAGATTTTTTGCCTTTTTTTATATTATTATTATATATTTTTCATTTAATTTCCTTTTTTTTTTAAATATTTATTTTTTTTATATTTTTTTAAAATTGTTTTTAATTTTATTTTTTATTTTTTTCAATTGTTTTTTTTTTTTCATTATCGTCAGATCGGATCAGTAACAGCGGAGTTATGGCCCTAGATTTATTTAAAAATGCTATTTTTTGCCTTGTTAAGATGACAGGGTCTTCAATTTTCATCCGAACTTTACCAAACTTTACCAGATTGTTAACATCAATGAAAGCTTCAAAACATTTAAAAAAAAAAGATTGGACCATTTACACAGGAGTTATGGCCCTTGATTTTCTGAAATATGCTATATTTTGGCCTCATTAAGACGAAAGGGCCTTCATTTGGACGGATTTCAGTGAAACTTTTCCGGGATGATCAGTACCAAGCTTAGCTGTACATATCGTCACCGTGTTCCGGTTGAATTTGGTGGAGTTATGTCCTTTTAAAGGTTTTAATACACAAACTTTGTCCTGACTAGTTCCCCTGAATCCCTGGCCGGATTTAAACGAAACTTTTTAGGGATGATCAGTTTCAGGTCTAGTTGTGCAAATCATCGCCGTGTTCCGGTTGAAT